>JAOYSI010011716.1:0-14590 GCA_025775065.1 Hiodon alosoides | reverse complement strand
TCCTTTACGTTTGTTCATAAACACCCATTTTGTAACTCAACAAAGTGAAGTGGCTCCTTCACTGTTGTTCATAAACAGCCATTTTGTAACACAGCAAAGTGAAGTCTGACATTCATCTCTCGATCATTTATTTTTTCTGTACTGGCTTTCTCTTTTTCTTGTCTCACTACTTGTACAATCCCAACAAACTGCACCTAAAACATGTTTATCAACACAAGAGGCTCTTTATAATATCATCAGAGGAAAAAAACTACTCACATCCCTTGCTGATGAGGAACCTGTGGAATAGCCTGCTGACAGCTGTGGGCACAACATCACCTCTTCATCTAAGGGTTTGAATATTAAAAAACTATAGTTTGAGCATATGAGCAATGACTGAGTCATTTTAAGTCATTTTAAAAGGGACTGGAATCTCGAGCAGGTGTATTGGTAAGCGCAAGGGTCCCTGGATTGTTTCTTTTTTGGGATCCAGGAAGCCATTTGTAACTAACGAGTGGTAGCGAGTCCACAATTAAAAATGAAACTTATGAAAGGACTCACGAGCTTCCAGGAATATTCTTTTTTTTTTCTGTAATTTACAAGATACAAGTATAAAATAAGAACCTCAGAAAATGCTCTAACATTCAACCTGCTTTGTGTTTCTTTCTAAGAACAATGACCCACCCCTCCCTGGGCTTTTCTATTTCCAACATGAAAAGCAAACGGTTTTCTTGCATGACCATCAGAACTGCATTCTTAGAGGAACTTTGACCTTTGTAGATTGTAGATGTAGATTTTTATGTATTTATATTCATATTTATGTATACTTATATATAAGTATTTTCAAACAAAACACTAGCCAGTGTACCACTTATCTGAACCATTGCCAAATTAAAACTACCACATGCAAGCTGTGAAACATGTACAAATATCACACATATGTCTACCATATCATAAGCAAACTCTTCTAATCATTTTGGTTAAAAGTGAATAATAAACAAATTATTCAATTAGTGTTGGTGGTTGCCTGAGCACTGGAGCTTGTAGTTTTCTGATTTAGTGCTAACATGATAATGACATTACCTGATTCAAGTAAAAAATAGCTAAAAATAGCAAAGGAGGCCGGTCTGGATTACAACTGGGAATCAGCTACTTTCTCATATTCCCCCTCATTACCAGAAAGAAAGTGTCCACAGCATTCAGTTTTGTAATGATAATGAAAGCACACGAACGCTGTCAATTTAGCCCCAACGCCTCTCAAACAGCTGACTACTGTGCATTCGTTATCAACACAAAACCCCAAGTTACCACAAGTGAAGAACTTCATGGGCTTATCTAAATTCATGTTCAGCTTTGGTACAAGAGACAATTTAGCCCTCAAGTTAGGCCACGTTATCTTAAGCCCACAGTGTATGAGCTGTAAACATCTGCGAAATGTGGGCCACACCCTTTGTTTTGCTATTTGAATAATAGCTGCATCAGCACATGAAAACAAACAAGTGCCACTGTACAAGCTACGTACTTGCTTTGATATAAATGAAACGATGGCAAATATTAAATATTAAGTGCTTCTCCACAATGCTTAAATTCCAGCGCGGTCACGTAAAAAATGCATAGGTGTCTGTTACTGTATCTGGTAATTTTCCATTAAGTGCGCTCCCGTATGTGAACCGCCAATTCAGAACTCGGGCTGGGAGCGTGGCCACGTCGAAGAGGCACGAGCCCTGCTGCAGAACTCGAGAAAAGTGTGACTGTTTCGTATACACAACTATTCTATAATTGCAATTATTCCGGCTACATTGAAGTCCCACATACACTCACACCGAAGAAAAATATTCATATATTTACAAAATATTGTAGTGAAATAAGTACCGTATAGTTTGTTGTATTTTTCTCAGTTCTGGAGGACAGTTCTGGAGTTAATTTAGAAGGTATAGAATACAATATTTACTCCATAGGGCTCAAGAAAAAATCGTTTCCGATTCGGGCTGCTAGTGATAAAAACGATAGCAATATATTCACTATGTCCAATGTTGTCCAAATGGTTTGAATATTTCGACGATTATTGTGACTTGGGGGGGGGGTTCCCCAAATTAAAAGAACGTGGATTTATATGTAAGTGGTGCGGTACATAACTGCTGTAGAAGAACAAACTGACGGCTTGGTAGGTCTAACCCATGATGCGTTTTTTAAGGAAGCAACTCCTGAAAAACAACAATTAGCGCATATAAATTTTGGGAGAAACCAATCAAAAACATTCACGATTTACATTCCGACAGTGTAAAAAACTTCTTCTTTTTTTCTCCCTAGCGTTGAATACAACGAAAGTAAGACAAAAACATATCTCAGTATGTAATTTCTTGAGATCTGGTTTCATGCAGCCTACGACATTCAAATTCAAGTTTGCCATTGGTTTAGGAGTAAACTACCCCTGCTTTGCCCCTTTTTTAGGGTGGAGGATCGTGGCAACGCCCCCACGACTCTCAACTAGTTATAGCTGTCATTAGCGTTTAGCACACTCAAAAACAAATTTAGTGCATTCTGCTTTGCTGTTATTTACCCGAGTTGATGGTGGAAATCCGGTCTCTTTAGCAATATTAAACTCTTCTTGTAATCTTCTGACTCTTATACGTACAATTAACTGTCCGATGCATAAGTTTTCTTCTGCATGTGCACACACAGAATTTGTTGGAGGTGCACCAAGAAATGAATTGCTTTCACTTAGATGATTTTGTAGCAGGATGGATAGGCGGTGAGTGTCCGTCTCGGCTTTATTTGTATCGGGTTCACTAATAAAACTTTTTTTTTTACTACTTTAAAATGCATGTATTTCGATGAACTAATTTAATATAAATGCATTAATAATCGGATGTTTGCATTCATATCAAAATTAGATATTTATTAATTAATACATTTGTTTATTTATACACTCTTTACAGAGTTCGTTACAGTGCTGGTCGATATCGTTGATTTTCCTCAGTCATTTGCGGAGGAATATATATATATATATATATATATATATATATATATATATTTAACGGGAATACATTATTTATCTGATGACTATTGTTTTAGTTTTTTGGCTGAATAAATAATTTTGTACGGAGTAGCTCTGATTAAGAAATCATGGAAGACCCTGAACTACCATCTGAGGCGCTGTTGTTAACCGGTTTTTCGTGTTGCTCTCCGCTTCATTTGTGCCTAAATGTGTAAATTAAATGCACATCTACTGCTTTGCAAATTACTATTGTAAAAACTACTTAAATTAATACATATCCCAACACGTCCAATCAGTTCAGCTTTATTTACTGTAATTTGAAGGAACTGAAAAATATATACGATATACATCACTATAGCCATACTGAGTTCTGTCTACAGTGGTCTTACGAGGTAAAATCGGAATAAAACCAATTAACTCCATAGAAACACTACGTGAGGGTGTATTACAGAATACATTAAAGTAAATTAATTTCAGAGGTTACAACTTTGTTTCCCTCAATATGTTAAACAATTCAAAAAGCCAATATGCATTGAACGCGTTTTTATAACTACATTTTCATAATGATGATTATGAATAATTAGCTATATAATAATTCGTTTCGACTCACGTTCACAAGATCAGAATCATGTTGTCAGTGTGTCTCCTCAATCAAAGAAGCTATGAAGTCCGGTCTCCACTGTCCCCCACCATCTCAGCAATAACTAATTAGTAATTAAAACAGAGATTGAAACGATTCTGAGTGATTATTATTTATTTATTTATTTATTTATTTATTTATTTATTTATTTATTTTAATTGTATGCCTGGTTAATGCCTGTATATTTGAACAATATATTGTGCTCCAAACAATGTTCATACTACTCAACGTAAAAGAGAGCTTGTGAATGAATTCACAATTGCTCTGTTTTACATATAAATTAATTTGTATTCTCTCTGTGCTTGCGGAGAAGCAAACATTTCAATTTTGTTCAGGTTAGCGTGAGTGGAATATCGAATTTTTGCGCCAACTTTACCGCGGTCTTTCATACGCAGAACTGGAATAAATAACAACGGTCAAATCTCAACGAAAGGTTATTTTTTATGTTTTCATAAAATTTCGTTAAATTGACCAGAGTTTACGAATCCATGAGGTTGTAAAGATGTTAGATAATTTAGCTCAGTAATTAATGTATTTAACTGCTTTATGTTTCTGATTAATTAAAATATCAGTTTATGTAATCCGACTGTAGTGGCCTTTTAAAACACTTCTATTAGTTGTTATTTTTGCTCAAATCCTGTAGCAAGCAGTTTTAGCTCCTTTTGCCTCTATCTGAGATGAAACCAGAACATCTAACATTGCCTTGGATCACACATTAGACACAGCAAATATGTACCACTGAGTGTAGGTTTATCATTTTGCATGGCAATCGTTGCTGAAGATTATGGCCTTGTCTGGTTGAGATTATAGACAAGAGCGCTATAGCATTAGATGGTTCTAGAAGAAAAGACAGTTCTTTCAGGTTCCACGTTTTATGAATACTTAGAATTGTTCCTTGCACTCAACAAAGTAAATACAATCATAAAATGTAGCATTAATTAAGTAATCTTATGCAGCCACATATACAAAGACCTGTATGTTTTCAGCAGGGTGCATGATTTTAGAGCTCATGGAGGTACAGCAACCTTTATTTGCGTCGTCATTAACCGTGTTACACTATAATTACTGAAAGTTAAAAGGTTTTAATTTCTGTTCTTTATTTCTATGTTCTAATCATTTCTCAAAGGAGCTTCCAGCGTTGTCATTGGACATCCACTTGACACAGTAAAGGTGAGGTGTTTGTACTGTTGCATGAGAGCGCATTTTTTTTGTCAGTATGGCCTTCCTTGCTCTTCAGCTAGGCCGATTGCTTGCCTTACAAAATAGTTGTGGTTACGTATGACGTTCCTTAAGCTCCTCTGTGAAAAATACTGTGCTTTATTCTCCCCCCACAGACTCGTTTACAAGCTGGCAAGGGAAATACTAATACCCTGCACTGCATCCTGATGATCTACCAGAAGGAGAGTGTAAGGGAACACATGCCGATTGGGGCTTACTGTGTTCTGTCCCTTATTCATACGTTCAGAGTGGGGAGGGGAGAGGTGTCAGCAGGATGTGCTCTGTGCTCGAGGCCCTGTGTTCTGTCCCTTATTCATAGAACTCACAATGTGTCGCTGGGGCTAATGCATGCTTCTCCGAGAGGGGCTTCCCATCTTCCTATAACATATAAAATTTTATGGCTGGGCAGGTCTAAGAAGTCTGCATGTTTTTATTGTTGTTAAAAGTTATTGACATTAAAAGTTGTTTGTACCTTTCAGAAAGGTCAGGGATGACTGTATAAGGCACCAATTAAGCTCAAAGTTAAATACGGTGGTTTACTACCTAAGGAGACCTTTGGTTTCAAGTGGGGGGTTCTCATTTACAATTAAGATTCCAATGTCTGCATTCACCCACGTGTACAGGCAGATATTTGCTGAAGCAATTCAGGTTAACTGCAAGTTTTTCCATTATAATCATTTCACTTTAACCACTTCACCACAAGCTGTACCCTTACAGTTACTCATGACAGGGTGCACATTTGGCTATAGGAGGAGAGAAAAAACTGTTTGCAGTGTAAAATCATAAATTGTAAGCACAATTGAAGGGTTTGTCCACAGTACCTGAGAAAAACGAAAGTATTCTAAGCCTCGATCAATTCAGAGAGCCGCAGGAAAGGACTTGCCCTTGTCCTGCCACCTCCAAAGATTTCAAAAGACACATTTACCAGCTGGCAAGCCTCTAACAGCAACTCCCCTCACTTTCTGTTATGCTCCTGCCAGGTTTCTGGGTTCTTCAGAGGACTTTCTTTCCCCCTGGCCAGCATTACTCTGTATAACTCGGTAGTGTTCGGCTTCTTCAGCAACACACAGCGGCTCATTTGCAAACTTCGCTATGGTGACGGAAGGCATTCCTCTAGCATGCTTGACCTCACTCTGGCTAGCATGATGACGGGCTTCCTCTCGGTGGGCGTTGGAGCCCCGGTGGATCTGGTGAAAATCAGACTGCAGATGCAGACTCAGCCACTTCTGGCAGGTGAGTTTGTGTGTCATCTGGTTTGCCGTTACGGAGGAGATGTCCTCACAAAGTGATGAAAAAACACTTAATCCATACTTCAAAAAGTGAAAACTCAGTAATGAAAATGTGTTACCAAATGGATAGCTTCAGGACAACATTAAAATTATTATTTGGGTTTTTTCTGCTTGTTCTATGGATTCTTCAGAGAGCCTGAACCTAGCTGGAAATGTCCCTGTGCGGTCAGTGGGGCTCCAGGATCAGCCTGTCTTCAGGGGCCCCCTTCATTGCATCAGCAATATCCTACGCTGTGAGGGCATCCCAGGCCTGTACCGAGGGGCTGGGGCCATGATACTGAGGGATGTTCCTGGATATACACTCTACTTCATTCCCTACACTCTGCTCTGTGAGTGGATGAACCCCGACGGCAACGCCTCCACTCATCCTTGCTCCATATGGCTTGCTGGTGGACTAGCAGGTGAAGGGACCAATCAATTTATTCTTCTTTGCTAAAAACTGATTTCTCAATGTAACAGCATTTGAGAAATGTTTATGCATTTCACAAGTTGGGAGGAAAAATGCAGGCATTTGAGAACAAGTAATACTTGATAATGCTTCAAAGGGACCCGAGGTTGAATGGTTGAATGTTTCGGATTCTGCTGGAATCCGAAACATCCAAAATATAATTCTATCTTTATTTTCTTACATTCCCAATGCTTTGCATAGAGAAATATCACTGGTAATCAAATCACCATTAGGAGACCAGTTCATACTTTGGTATATGTCATAGCTCATCAAAAGCATAGTAAACTTCATCTTAATCTCGAAGCAACTAATGTGCATCTCCCTTTTTTTAAATAGACATGGTATTTTTTTAGCTGGTATGTGTAGATATCAGACCCAATCCCACTGGCAGTGTGTTCTGCCCTGTTCATGCTGTTCCTGTACGCTCGCCCCTGCAGGGTCCATCTCTTGGGTCACTGCCACGCCCACCGATGTGGTGAAGAGCCGGTTGCAGGCCGATGCCTTCCACCAGCGGAAGTACAGGGGGATCCTCCACTGCATCACGCACAGTTACAAGACAGAGGGTCTGCAAGTAAGATGAGTTCTTCACATTTAAAAAGTGACAGCATTGAATGCTGTAAGAGGTACTGCAAGGCTCCTGCAATAGGTCCTTATCTGGTCTATCCAGGGTGCTTCCATGGCCGGTAATTTCACATTTGTATTTGCTAGTTTAACAGAACAAATTAACAAAAGAACCAGGGCCAACCTTGTTTATAGCATTGAGTTTCCCAATAAAACAATAAAACAAACTGAATAGTTCAACCTAGGGGACGGAGGTACAGCCCTTACTGTGGTTACTGTGGCCGTTGATCTTAGATATCAAAGTATTGTAATTTATAACTATTTAAAGAGAGATGGGAAACCTAAGGAAAGTCTTCCAGTATTCTGACAATTATAGCACTCTGATATCCAGCGTTTGATGGCATACTGCAGTTGGTGGGGGTCATTTACCTACAGATGTATTCATTAGCATGTGTCGTCGTACAGTTTTGGTGTGACTTTTTAAGTGATCTATTTTACATCTGTAGTTGAGGCAGTAAATGTTTGACTATGATGCCATAAAAAGATTTATAATAAGTAATAGGGTAGATACAGCCTGAAATTTGTGTATGCTGACAATACTGTTTGGAATCCAAATTGTATCCTCGGAAATAAAATTCCATTATTGGTTTGGTTATAAAATGAAAACCACACATATGTATAGTGAGTTTCCAGGAAAAAAATAGAGGTGAAATTGAGACATAGAATGTGTGCCATATTGTGCATTCTAAACCCTCACGCGATCTGTCATTCCCATGGTCTTCTCTCTCCAGGTCTTCTTCCGTGGCGCCACTGTGAACGCCATCCGTGGGTTTCCCATGAGTGCTACCATGTTCCTGGGCTACGAGCTCTCGCTGAGATTCTTCAGGAACCTGTAGTCCCCGGACTTGCAAACCGACACCCTCTCGGCCTGTCATACATGGGGCCAACCTCACTTATGAGGTGTAAGATGCTTTGAGGATGTGCCTGGAAGACACTGGGCCCCCCTTTCCAGGGCAGGGACCAAGGAAACCCATTGAGGCAGTGTTTTTTAATGACTTGTTTCTTATATTAAGAAATGAAAAGAATACAGGTTTTGATTGTCACAAGAAGTTTAAGGTTAAAGGTCAAAGCAAAAGGTATAAAAAGCAAGCAAGGTGTTTGTTTTCTGTATACAAGTTTACTCATTTAATGAGGTAATTCTGCACATATTGTGTTTGTGTGATGAGGTGCGGGGCACCAGAACAGGAATTAACCCATGGGCAACTCCCGCGCTGGCCCATTACCACCCAGACACGGCTTTCGAGGCACAGCAAGGAGACTTTAGTCATATTCAAAATAAACATGAACTTTAATAATACGTGGAACCAGGAACACAAGAACATAAGACCAATGAATCCCAGCGACAAAAGCTTAGTGACCAGGTTGTAAAACAAACAGCAACCAAATTGAGAGGTGCAGGGCAATTGAAAACAAAGAATGAACAAAACGGTGCATATGGGGTAGTTGAATGTTAATTGAATAATTAGGTGACTGAAAAAACGTGGCGGAGTAACAGAAGCGGTGAAGGTGAACCATGAAAGTTTGCTTGATAACATTTAACCTGGACTGGGATTATCTTTGAAACAGGTACTGCATATATAATGCTTAAGAAGTAGTCCTTCATTTTACCCATCAAACATATCAGTCAGTATATTATTGAAATGATACCCCGTATGTCTTCAAATCAACTTTAGTCTGCTAACTGATCTTAAGGGATCCAGCAAAAAGTAGCATGAAATACGTTGCACAGCAAATGGTCAAAGCACATGATCAAACTTGCCTTCATACATATACACAAGCTGTATAGAGTTCACAATACCTTTGTAAATTTGCAGATTAATCACTTTTAATTATATATCCCCCCAACCCCAATACATCTTAAATTGCAGTTTATAACATGATTTAGTATTCGTGCTTGTGAATCTTAAGTCGTAAGTTAGTTTACGCTACATTTATATATTTTTAACATGTCTATGATAGGCAAACATGCAGAAATGGGGTGTTATGCAAAATGTATGATATAATCAGGGTTACTTAAAATGTATTCCAGTACAATTACTAATTTATTGTTAAAAAATGTAATTAGTAACGTAATCCAAGTACTAAAATATAAAAGTAATGTGACTTACTTTTAGTTACTTTTGGATTACTTCAAAACCAAATACCCAAATAAAGACAAGAGAGTATCAACGATGCGTTGTCTGATCAGTGTATTTTTAGAGAAACATAAAGAAACATAAAATATCCTTTTACACTGCAAAAAAACTGCTGTTTCAGTTGAACACATATTAAGAGCACCAACAGTATTTTTATCAAATAAGGTGTTCAACTGCTGAAGTGTCAAAAAGAAGAGAACCATAAAGCAAATTCCAAATCAGTATTTGGCTACAGAACAGTATTGTTTAAAGAGCAACCATAAAATGAGCTCTTTTTTTAAAGCTAACATAAAATGTGCCCATTTCTTGTCACTTCAACCTACTCGGAATGTTTGTAGTACTGTGGGTCTTTTTTTAGCATTACAAAAATCCTGACCCTTTTCTTAAGTTGTTTCCTGAAAACTGTGCTCATTATTTAATTGTTGTCACATGAACAAATTAACATGAAACAACATGTTGAAAAACCAACACATTATGCAAGGTTGCTATGTAAAAACACTAGCATATCAACGTGGACTCTAATCACGTAGCCACGAAAGGTTTTCGAGACTGTTTTGTTTCATTAAATGTTTCGCCCAGTGAAAGCGCTTTACTAACGTAACAACCACATTGTGTACACTGTAGGTTCTATATAGGTCTATATTTACTTGCTATTTAAAAAATCAAACGCACTATGATCCAAGGCTCACGTGCTTACTGGTAAAACACTTGGTTTTTCAAAAAATCCCAGAATGTGGTTTTAATGAATGTGTCTAACTTCGCAGTGAAATGTCTGAGTGTAACTAGCTTTAGTGTAGGGATGTGGGGTGAAATAAATGCACTCTGAACACCCCCTAATATTGAGTACATACTAATCCTTCAAGAAAACATATTTTCCCACCTAAAGCATGAAATCCCTTTTGTTATTGTCCACTTTTGTCTGATATGGACACCATTTTTCCTAAAAAAAACTGTGTTCTTTTTTTACCATTTAAACCCTACAAAAATAAATCAATAGATTGCAAAACTTTTCTACACATATTGTATCAAACTTCAATAGCGCTGGAACCACATGGCCCAGACCCTTCATTCCACTAGTCCTGCTTTCAGTGGGTTAAGTTACTCCCGAATTTCACTCGACTGATATTTTATCACTTTATTTGACATTTTGATTGATTTCTCCGCCACCAGAGGGCGTAGTTGGCCATCATCAAGACAACATCCATTCATTCTGGTACGCCCTCTCATTTGCTTAGTGTTTTTAGTATATTAGTCTGATGGCAGGTCTGTCCATCTGAACAAATCTGACTGATTTATAACAGAAATACGATGTCCAGGACGTAAAGGAAAATTAAGTGACACGTCAAATACTACTACACACAAAAAGTGCTGCGCCAGTCCTTGGATTTTGTGTCTTCATACTCCAAGCACAAGCACTTTGTGAGATAAAACTTCTGGCCAGTGTCAGCCTGAATCTGTTTGGATAAAGACAGACTTATTACTAACAGACATTTATAGACAAGCATTGATATCCATGACTATCAAAAGAAAATATATTCCATTGTGGTAAAAATCGTCATCTAACTAGAACAATAGCCTTCAGGATTCAAAACATTTTAATTATGATACATTGACATTGGCAGAACTGCCACTGGACAACTGTAAAATTATTTTAAAAATGTGTACCAGAGTGAGGATGTCATAATGACGGCTAACTGGGATTAGGACGGGTATGCCCCCTGGTGGCTGAGATATGAGAAATTTCAAATAAATGACATGTAAATGACAATGAATGTGAAATGAGCGAAATTGAATGAAATTTGAGCCAGAGCTACTGAGTTTTGATTGCGTAGACTATTCAGATTTCACAAAAAAAGGAAAGGCCCCCCAGTGGTAGAGCTATTGACAAACACTATAAATGATACATAAATAGGCATCATAGTGTTAAATTATGAAAATCAAAGAGTTGAACAAGGGATACAGTAACCCCATAAATAAATAACAGGTGGCATGAAGAGTTTAGGAAATGGTTATTGAATTTTGAATTATTCAAACTTTACCCAGACGTCCTTGCGGTGCCCATGCTGTGTGTAGAGATGTACCATAAGCAGAATTAACCGATGTTGACCCTTTTTCATCCAGTGATGTAATTTACTTGTAAAACCATTTACAGTGCCCAACAGTTAATAAAAAATAAAATGAATTCAAAATAGTTAACACTTAACACTTAAAAAAAACAAGGACAGCACATTTCACTCGGTCCTTAAAGTAAAGCAAGTTGAACGGCTGTAACGTAATTGTCACTGCTAAATTTGTATTTAAAAAAAAAAAACTCTCATAAATGCCATGTTTTCGTTGTGACCTCCATCGGTGTGATTAAATGTAGACATTGTAGAATTGTAGATATAAATAATTTTTGAGTTGTATGCGCTTAAATAATAATTTAAAAAATCTATTTTTATTTAATTGTGCTTTAGCTACTTTATGAATACATGCCCTCTAGTATTATAACCTCCAGATGGCAGTCGTAGACTTTCATTATAAAACCTAAGCCTTCAGCTAAGGGTATAGCCTGTGTTTCTCCCAGCTATTCAGGCAGTTCAATGTATTTCCTCAATGACTGTCCTAACAGACCCTGCTTAGAGCTGCCCAGTGAAACCTTGATTTGCTATTACACTGATACTCTGGAGAGAGGAGATTTTCACGGGTATTTTTTTAAAAGGTGGAAACCCTGTAATGCCAATCGAAAGTGACGAGTCAGAACACTCTCACTAACATCTCTTTGTACACTTACTCAGCCAGTGAGAGTGAACATACGAAAAGCTCAGAGCAAATTAGCCATTCTCATTCAATGTACTTTTTGTGTGTAAATGATCACTTTTTATTTCATAATTTTTATTTTATTCTGCGAGATCCAAGGTTCCAGAACAGTCCCTTCCGCTGACCTATATATCTTGGCCGCTCCTTGCCCTGCAGATGATGGAGGAAAATGTCTGTGAGCTACTCAAAAGTCTGTATTATTTTCCCTGCACTAAATAAGAGAGAGCGCTTTGCTAATCACAGTTCTCTGAGAGGTGAAACGCTTCTCTTGGGCGGCCTCTTCCCTGTGGAGAAAGACGAAAAACCACTGGAGCGGCAAATGAGGTTTCGAGGCGAGCTTCTGTGGCCACAGGCAGTGCCAAGGAAAAGGAGTCCTGGCCCCTCCACTCCCAACCCTCCCCCTCAGCCCCCAGCCTCCCACCCAGCCCCCTCCTTACGTTGTTGCTTTGTGAGAGAAACACTGTGACCCTCCCCCCACCAGTGGCTGCGTCCGTGGCATCAGTGAGTGATATCAAAAGGAGACGCACACCCTGTACTAATACAAGCCCGCCAAGTTTTCCTGCTCCTCTGCCAGATGTTTCTGGGCAATGTGTTTATTCACAGTAGGGACGTTTGGTAGCACCAGCATCAGTACCTCAGTATTTTGGCCTGATTTTTCTCTGTTTTTGTTCCCACTATGCTTTGACAAAAGCAGGATTTACTTCTAAGCAGCTATCCCTCAAATGTACACTGAGTCATTTCGGAATGAAAGCACAATATGTGGGTAGGGTTTAATTTTATTTTAAGACTTGGTGCCAGGTTTCAGAATCTATGTCTGTATACTGAGCCTTAAAAAAAATATATAAATACGTAATGTAAATAAATCATATTTTTGAAGTCTACAGTACATGACCAAATTGCAAAGCAATGCATTTAAAATACAAAATTCTGAAAAGACAATTGAAATTTTTAAGCATATTCCCTGGTATATTCAGCTGTCTCCTGCGCTCTGATTTCCTCTACTCTCGCTCAGATATCACATTCTCGGGTTTATGTGCGAGTTTGTCGCGATGGATGACATTCTCATTTCCATTCCCCACAACAATACGCTGCTCTCGGGTTTATGTGCGAGTTCCTCACGATGGCTGAAATTCTCATTTCCATTCTCCACAACCATACGCTGTTCTCGGGTTTATGCGCAAGTTCCTCACGATGGCTGACATTCTCATTTCCATTCTCCACAACCACAAGCCGTGCACCATGTGTTCTCTTCCCTCCTGGTATGATCGGGCTACTAACAAAGGTAATGATATCTCACCCACAGTCCATGTCAAAATAGTGGAGAGAATGTGGGTGACATTTCTGCGTGCAGAAATAAGGGAACCTCCTGGAGAGCTGATTGGCTGGTTGATCTGCATGAGACTGTCACTGATAGCAAGCTCAGTGTAGGTGGCCAGGTAATCATATTTTTCCATCAGTTATGCAGCCTGTGTGTTCGAAAAAACATTTTTATGTCTTTTTTTGGTTTGTACTTCTGTCAGCAGTTTACTAATAAATAATAAGCTCAAAAACATCTAAATATCAGTTTGATATTGTTAAGCAGTAAATGTCTTAAGTTTCTTCAAAAAAAAGAAGTGCACCTATTTCTTTCATTTTAATGTCAAAGGGAATAGTCTTCTCTGTTTTAGCTGTTATTTGTTGTTTTAGTGTAATCCATGAGGTGCAGTTGGTGAAGAGTGGTTTGTTTTTTGTGTGTTACTATTTTATCAGTATATAGTATATATTAGCTGTCATGTTTAGGTATCAGGAGACACCAGTCCATAAACCATGAATACTTCTTCACAGGTTTTTTTTTGTTTAAAATGTTTGTTTTCCTACACCATATGCTTTTGTAAAGAGAGTTTTGAAGAGCATTGAAGTAGGATTTGACATGCTTTAAGACTGGATTACATGCTCCTCATTACAACGTTATAGCCGGGCTTGCCAAACCTTCCAGACGTAATTAACCTTGCTGTTATTCCGTCCTTTTTTCCTATTTTATCAAAGGTAGATTATGAGAAAGGGAAGACTAAAACAGGTGCTGGAGGTGAGAAATTACTTTTCTCATCTGTGTGTCATCAGTGTCTATAATGACAAATCCAGATGGGGCCAAAGCCAGCATCTCCGTCCTTGGCTCTGATTAAAATGAGCTGCTGTTGAAGTGTGTGTGAGAGTGTGAGAGTGTGTGTGCGAGTGTGAGAGTGTGTGCATGCGTGCATGCGAGCGAGTGACTGTGTGTGTGTGTTTTGGTATGTGGTGTGAGAGTGTGTGTGTTTTGGTTTGTTTGTGTGAGTGCGTGTGTGTTTTGGTGTGTGGTGTGAGAGTTTGTGTGTGTGTGAGTGTTTTGGTGTGTGGTGAGAGAATTTGTGTGTGTGTGTGTGTGTGTGTGTGTGTGTGTGTGTGTGTTTTGGTGTGTGGTGAGAGAATTTGTGTGTGTGTGTGTGT
>JAOYSI010011715.1:56206-70697 GCA_025775065.1 Hiodon alosoides | reverse complement strand
TATGGTTCACAGGGCCCCTTTTCTGCATAGGGAATGGCTCTCCGAGAACCTGTATGCACTCGGTGGCCAGTTTGTTAGGTACACGACCCCTGGATATACCATGACACACAGCACGTATCAGATTAGTTCCAGGAAGATGATCGCAATATCAGTTTACTTCCCTCCCCAGACCTCATCCCAATACAGCGTCTTTGAGATGAGATGGAACGAGCCGGAAGTTTCCACTATGAAGGTAGCAACACCGGATTGTTCGACCATTGGTACGATCTGCACAAATTACAAGGGCAGGAATGCTTCCCTTTCATTTTGAGCGTAAATATGTCCCAACCGAGGAGAGAGGAGAGCCCTTCACTGCACCATTGCACGGGGCTTGCTACTCAGTGACATGTCAAAAGCGCTGAATTCAAAACCTAGACTCGGCACAGAAAAGCTCTGAGATTTGTATGCGTTTTGTTTGTTTTTTCTTTCAGGGGCAGTCCATCCATAATTCAAGGGTGAACTTCAGACACAAAGAGGGTGCAGCACATTACCTGGGGAGTGAATCGAAAGGGCTATAACGGAACGCACGGGGCCACCTGGAGCACAGAGGGGCGCTGGCTAAAGTCTGGGCGCGTCACTAATGCATTGTCACACTTTGACACGCGTTGCGTGTTGTCAGCGCCGTCACGCTTTGGCTTGGCTGTTAGGAGTGTCTGTGTTACACTGATTTTTATTCACTGCAATCTCAAGGTCGTTTAGCCCGGGAAGATTTGTGTGGGAGCGGGACAAAAACATGTATAACAGTCTTCTGCATCCACATAAAACGATAATCATCTTCATAACTCAATTCTCCTCGGATTCCCCGCCGCAAAACCAATAATTATCCGATGCGAAAAGAAAATGTCCCGCGGCCGGTTTAGCCTTTCTCCCAGTTCCTGGTTTGTAACGAGGAGTAATCAAATGAAGAGCTGTGGGACAGCAGCTGGACGTCTAGTCAGCTAGCCCAATTTATTCATTATGCAAGCTGAAGAAGAACCCCCCCCCCCCCGACCCCTGGGAGCAGAACCACTCTGGAGTACCATCAGTACTCATCTACTGTGTTGAATAAGAATTATTAATCGGATTTTTTGAAAAACAGTTAGCACCATCAAATATTACTAGGAATGGACAGCTGGTGATGTAGTGCCTAAGTCGACATGCTTGCAACCCGAAAGGTTGCCGGTTCAAGTCCCGCCCCAGCTGTTGAGCAAGGTACTTACCCTGAATTGTTCCAGTAAATATCCAGCTCCATAAGTTAATGGATGTAGAAGTTGTAAACTGTGTAAGTCACATTAGATAAAAGTGTCTGCTAAGAAACTTAATTGTAAAATGTGGATGAGTGCATAAGTTCCTATAACAGATTGCTGGTAACGCTTTGAAGATTTTCGTTTGGTGTTTTTTTTGTATTCTCTGCCAGCGATACCTGGTCTAAAATCATTCCATCACCAGCTGGGTTCTAAGACACATGGAGCAACTTCAAACCTTAACGGCCCACTTCAAAAAATCTAATTAAAACTGGAACCATCACATATTTTATTTTAGAATTTCACTTCAAAATTGCAGAGTCTAATTTTTAATGCTGTTGTGTCTCAGTTCTTCACTACAAACCCTTCTACCACTTTTGGGGACAATGGGAAAGCCTATGTACAGCCCAACCCATCCACCTTCAGCTGCTGGTTATATAGCATAGCAGCACGTCCACAGTAATAATATCAATTACTGATTTATAGGGGTGAAATATAATGCTATTTTTGAGACACAATGCACTTTTCCATCAGTCATAAATACATTTCCAACCAAACTTAGTTCTCGGTAAAATGGGCTCAGATCATTTCAGTTCATTACCAGATTATGAAATGTTAATTTCTTGGGCCAATGAACCATATCTCACATAGTTTATTATTAATAGAAGTAGAATATGCCAACATCCTGATTTTAACATTTTAATAAACATTAGGGTGGGAAAGTACACAGCAAAGCAATTTCTCGATAACTGACTAATTTAATTTAATTTGAATAATCTCCTCAGAGATTACTATTTTAATAGAACATAATGGTACCATATGTCATGATTACAAGTTAGTTGGACCTCAGGTTTAACCCTGAGAGATGCTGGCTTTGAATGTTTTTCCTACTGGTAATTTACCTTTTGTAAAATGGTTTGCATAGTCACCAGTAGGAAACAAGATTAGAACAATGTTCATACAACCCAAAAACAGATTTAAATTCACACAATGTAAATGCAAAATGTATTTTCCAAGTATAAGATTTAATTTCGCAAATGCAGATTGCATATTCCAAACACACAAGGCCCTCACAGGCACGGATTTCTCATGATTGTGTATTGCGAGGTACAAAATCTTTTGGCTTGTATTTATGCCATATGCACGTCACTTTGGCCAACGCTCATGCCTTAATCAGTCCAGTGTGCCTCAGGTGTTAACAGTATCTGGCCTGCTGCTCTCTGTGTATGTACTGTTCCCTACCTGGTCCCCATATCTCCCTCTATGTACTGTCTCCTAGCTTGGCTCCATGTCTCTCCATGTATGTACAGTCTGCTAGATGGTATCCAAATCTCTGTATGAATAGGCTATTGGCCGGTCCACACATCTATTTAGGAATGTTATCTCTTAGCTGGTGTCTCCTTGTTTAAACCGTCTCCTAGCTGGCATTCATCTCTGTCTGTATATGCCAGATCCTAGCTGGCCTTGGCGTGGCCCTTGTAAGGGATTCTCCACAGCCAAACCCTATCAGGTCAATGTCTCTCTCCATGTAGATGTCCTGATAGCTGGTGCGCATGCTTCTCTCTCTCTCTCTATGCTGTCTCCCTGCTGGGCTTCATGGCTCCCTAAAGCACGAGCCCGAGCCTGTGCACAGACTGCTGCTTTGATTTGTTTTGCTGTTTGGTACATCCCTGCACCAGCCTCTGTGTAGTCGAGTACCTCCTCTTGCTGTCTAACCTCTAAGCTCTCACGACTTCCAGCCAATGAGACTACTTCTACAGTGCCGAAGAATACAATGGAATAAACATACCACTAAATAGTTTTTGATTGTCTCTGCGAGGTTTTTAAAAAATAAAAATAAATTTGATTTGACATTTGACATGAAATTACTGTGCGCAGTATTCTCTGCACACTCACTTGAATGGATATTTTAATAGTGTGTGTACAAATGTACATGGGTATGTTGCTGATTGCATATATTTGGACACTTCCACCTTAAATTCGGTTGCTGCGGAGATGGTAGCAGTGATGTGATCGCTATGTTGTGTTATTAGCTTTGGGATTGAATTTTGAGCTCTCATCCAGCTGGAGTTAAATGGTGCAGAAATGTATTACACTGGTATTCAATAAAGTATTGGACCTGCATTTGAACCTGCTATAAGTGAACTATAACAAAATTGCGGGTTTGTTCACTACCATACCCTATAAAACAGGCTGTACAATAATTCAGACGTTTCAGATGTTTTTGTGTTCAGTTAATATGGTTATAAATGTACAGTGTAATTTTTGAAAAATCAGCATTTATTCATTTTAAATGATAGCAAGCAAAGGTTTTTCCTGTTCAACATTATTGACCTCTGGATTCATATTGAAAGAATGGATTTCAGATGGATAGGAAGAGTGAATTTTTATGTTAGATAATTAATATTTTAATACCTAGGCCTTCTTTTATCAATTATTTTTAACTCTCTGAAAATGTTGACATGTTGATGTTGTTTAGGTGTCTTTTACATTATGCAGAGTAGTAGATAAAAGAAAAAGGAAAAGTAAGAATAAATATTGAAAAAGGTTGAAAAGCTAATCTGAAACTGAGGCAGTTCCGGCCTTCTCCAAGGAAACGTGATGGAGCGCTATGGAGGGAAGCCCTCGCTCCCAGTCCCGTTCGACATCATTTCCTGTCCCTTTGCCCACAACCCGGCTGCTTGCATGGGAATTCCCTGACTATGAAAGCGGAGCGCCACTTATGTTTGCCGTCAGCCTGTGAAAGGAGCAGGCGGGCCCAGCAGTCTGCATGGAGATCAATGCCCAGAGGAGATGGCATTAATAATATCCTTCTAATGTGTCTCAAACTCAACTAAAGTGCACTTTCAATCCTCAAGGCCTCCATGTGCAGACACATCTTTATTTATTCATTTATTTCTATATTTATTTATTGCCTTTAATAATTATTATTAATCATTTTCATAAACATGTTTTCAGACTAGTGTTAGATTACATTGGTCATCACTAACACTCTGCACTCATCACTCTGGAGTAGTTTTGGGGCACTCACGTTAGTGTTAGTTTAGTAAATTTTCTGTAAGCTGAGAAACGTTTTCTGAAGGCAGCGTTCTATAGACTTGTGTTTCCAGAAGAGGCGGTGGCAACTAAAAGAGGAAGGCAGAGAGGGAACCAATGTATACCCAGTTCATGTAAAGTTCTGGGAGAGTTCAGCTCCCATCTGCTCAGGACCCTGGACAGCGATGCTCAGAGTCTGCTTCATTAGCTCCAGCTGCTACAGATTTTCCACTCAGACCGTGTCTTGTGAAGGCCAGCAGTCAAAAGAAGCAGATACTGAATGGGCATGCTAATCTGCCTCTAATTGCTGCATTTTTAACTGGAATGGTACTGTTATTGAGTGTCCATTTGCCCCTGCATTCTAGTAAACCCACAGAACCTGTGTATCCTTTTTGTTGATATCCTCAAAGGAATACAGGCAATTTTCTAAGATACCAAAAAAAAAAAGAAGTGTGTGTGGGATGTGCCAAAATGATGCCGTCTCGAGGTTTGGGTCAATGTCTCGCAAGAGAAACGACCCCCACCCACACTTACTTTCAACCCCAATGTCACTAATAATAATTCCCATCAGAGAAAGTGCTGTTGATTCTCTGTTCGTGTGAGCGCAGTAATATGTTGAGTCTCCCCCCCGTACTCTCATCATGCGATTCCATTTATGACCCGGCAAAGTGGTGGAAAAAAGCAACGGAGGTCAACTGTTATTAGCTTTGCTTTATACCGATCAGCGAACAGCTCGACGATTTGTGGCGACCATTAAAAATTCCTTCAGAAACGTTCTAACCTTCACAGTAATCACAGAAATGTCATGTCTTGCGTTCTGCAGTGCTGTGATCTGTGACGAGGCCTTCTCCCCTCGTTGCTTTGTTAAACACACTGTAACAAAACAATGTGTGTGAAATTGCTACACAAACGTCTTCTTCAAGCTGTGTTACCAACCTGCCTCTATTACTTCACACTCTGTCTCTGTTTGCTACTGCTCCGGTGGACCCTAGTCTTGACATATATCTCCAGAGTGACACCTTCTTGGACTTTATCAAACTCCGTCTCCATGGGTACGCATGGATATACCCATTTTGTCTACATCATCTTAACAGCCATGTACCCTTCGCTGTTGCAGGAACCCTGCAACTGTAATGGATTCCTGAAAGTCCCTAGAATCCTTCAAACTACCAGCAGAGGGTGAGTACCCAATCGTACCCCAAGATGCAAGGTTTTGTGGTTACTGGATTGCAATTTGAAATCAGAAAACCAATGTCTCCTGTTGAAACAGCCCCATGTTGCTAAAGCAATCAGTAAAAGCAGCAGTTTTGTACATTTGAAAAGATTGAGATTGGGAATGACACTGAGACTTCACAGACCAGAGTGACAATGACTACAAACTTGTGGGGAAAATGTAGGCAGATCCCATCAATGGTCTCATGCCTCCGATTTTTTTTTTCTTTCTTCATTTTCAAGGCTTGAA
The DNA here is from genome assembly GCA_025775065.1 of Hiodon alosoides. Classification (NCBI taxonomy): domain Eukaryota; kingdom Metazoa; phylum Chordata; class Actinopteri; order Hiodontiformes; family Hiodontidae; genus Hiodon; species Hiodon alosoides. The sequence goes on along the minus strand of JAOYSI010011715.1, from coordinate 64,937 downwards.
AAGCTTCAATTAGTTTAAACATTATAGTACAAGCAGAAATAGCCTGGGAGCTGTATTGACGTGTCAATAAAGATGTTTGTGGCATTCATGAGAACCTCCCCCCCTTCGTACAGTAGGTAGCTTAATATATTTGAGTTTCAGTGGAGGATGGTGCGAGATCATCATATCTGTCATGGATGCGGTAGGAAAAAGGAACAGATGTGAATATTTATCCTGCATTTATTATGATGAGAGGAAAGCCAAAGCTTTTGCAGGCTGAATGGATTTTAGATTTCTTTGATTCTTTTTAGGTCTTTCTAATCAGTGGCACAGTGGGGGTTATTGGAACTTCTTTTCAGATGCTTACAATGTGGTTTTTGCATCTGTGCATCACAATCAGCGCTTGATTATTTAATGTTGCGGATCCCAGATGAAAGGTTCAGGAACTGCCAGCTGCCTGGCCTTTTGACGCACGCGAAGAGGTAACGCAACAACCATTGAAATGCTTTGATTGAGACTGAGAAGTTGGATCCCGAGTGGAATCTATGAACTGCCATGCTGTGCGGAATACTTCCGGCTCAGACATTGTTTTTAATAATGTTTCTATTCGTGTTGCTGGTCCAACAGTCTGACTAATCAGAATGAAGGTCTCCGACTGAAAAATATATTATTTACATTCAAAAATGTAGACGGCTTAGAAAAACATTTAACCAATTTATGAGAACAGCATAATGAAAGGACCAAGGTCGACGTCATTCATATTTATCCCTTCTTCCATTAATAATAATTAAACAAATGATTAATTGAATTGCATGATTAATTGAATCCATGTGACAATGACAAACTTGCATGGCCACTGACTGCGGAATGGGGTTGCCATGGTTTACACGCACCGCGAGCTCCAACCCCCCTTAATGTGGCACGAGAGCTTTAGATTTCCGTTAGCACACGCTAATAGAGCTTGTCAGAGAAATCTGCTGAGCCCCGTGGACCCCTGCAGGCGACATGTCGTCGCTGCATCCTTCATTCTCCATTGACGCCTAATGTGTCGTTTGGTTAATTTCTCGCTGTGTATCAGGCTCCAACACAGCCATGTTTATTTCACAAAATGGGGGAGAGATTCAGGCTTTGGCTCAATCCGCGAATAATGGGTGTAGGAACTTGTGGATTTGCTGCGTTTTTTCCCGATTTCCCGATTAATCTTGTGTTTGTGTTATTGTGTGGCCTGATAGCATTTCTGTATTAGCAAGTTAAGTTGAGTTCAATGACTCAGAAAGAAGAAATTTAATGTTTAAATTCAAACAAAATGGTAATTTCATGTCTAATGTATACTCCTCTGAAAAGCAGTCCACCACATTCATTTTTTAGGTTTTTTTCAGGGATTGCGTAAATTCCCAGATTGTTCAGTAAAAAAAAAAAAAGAGGAAAATGAAAGAAAGAAATTAATATTGCACTTACCTTTTAATATTCATGAATATATGTTCACATTAGGCAATGCTGGGATATAAAAACTAGAGCAATTCTTCAATAATTGGGTCTGGGAATTGAAAGAAGCGTTGCTTTTACCTCAGAGATGGAAGGCACCCTGGACCTGAAAAGCATCCTTTTGGTAAAAAAGGACTGTTTTCAAACGGGCCCCGTGAGGCAGTCCACACACAGTGAGTGAGACAGCCTCGCTGACTCTAACTCCCCGAGACAACAGTAAAGAGTTCCCTAGTGTTAGGAGTTGAAAGGGGGCAGCACAATGCAGTCTCAGTGCTTCTCAAAATGCAGTGCTGTGCTAGCTTTAATATCTGTCCAAAAAACATAGAAGGAAGAAAAACTTGTGAAATTCCAGACTCTTTGCTGGGACCCAGGGAATGGACCCCAGCAGGAATCATTACCTTGACTAGCATGAAGCATTCGGATACAATACAGCTTAAAAACTGCCCTTAATGCATCTGTAATTCGAAAAGTTAATGGTGTGATGTTGCTGCTCTGTGTTTTATGCACTGAGGCATCCACATGTCACAACGCTTATGATGAATTACAACTGAAACGTTATTTACCGTTGTAAAAGATAGACTGCGCTGAGCGGGAACATGCATTTTACAAACTCATTGTACGGAGACTGGCATGAATCAGTATGCGTGCATGAATTGTTAAGTTATTTGTGATTAATAACAGTACGTTTTGAGTTAGTACCTTAAACCGCTTAGGTATTGGGTACACAGCTGTATAAATAATGTTTGCCAAGCAACAGAGAATTAATAAATAAAGCAGCTGTCACTGAGTAGACACCAGGATGCGTTATTCTGTTCATACTGTAGAAGTATTTATTACATTATCTTTAGTGCATCTTCAGTGCAAAGTCGGAAAGCTAATATCAGACACAAAAAGGCAACTCGCCAAAACTAATGACCAGTGAAAACTAAAACTAGTGAATTTGTGGACCCGTTGTCAATGCAATAGGTGCTAATATACATATGAATTATATGTAGCTATTTACCTTTTTGCAAAACAGCATGACGACGCCTAACTATTTACGCCTTGTGTATCTGTGAAACCTGTTAATAAATATGTGTACTGGCACAATAGCGCTGTGACTTTTTTCTAGCTCCTTTGCCCTAGCAGTTTATCCCATTTATAGTATAAATTGCACTTATATTCCTGGAGAGCAAGTAAGGAAATGACAGGTTGAATTGAACTCTTACAATTGAGGCAGCAGTCTTGTGGGCATCAGTGTCAATCAGAGATTAGAAAGAAGTGGAATAAGAATGAACATTATAGAGTTTACATATTCTACTTGGGCACTTCCGTGGTAGGAAGTAGGAAGCCTCAATTGCCTCTACATCTGTGTATGTGGGAGAAAAAGTTAAATAATATTTTATGCAAGTAGTCCGGGCAACTCCAGAGAGATTGACGCCTCCTCAGAACACCATGATTAGCATGGGGAGAGAAGAGTTCAGGGGATTCCCTCAAAGTTATCTTCTGCATGCAACAGAACCCTGGTCAAACTGGTCAATTAGTGGAGAGTCTCAGAGAATAATGAAACGGAAACACAAGATCACTGTAACGGCCCAGTGAAGGGGGAAACCACGGAGGGCTATAGGGACTCATTAATAGGTTCTACATGTACTCTATGCTCTAAATTTGCAAATAAACTTTTATTGTGAACACATCAGTAATTTTGTGAACTTCTCTTGTTTTACGGATTGCATGTCTCAATAGGCAGCCAACATCGTGATAACAATAAGACATGCAGGATTGTGGTGGTGTGATGAAGTTTTCAATTTGCGAACCCATTTTGTAATTGGGTAACCGCGATAGAAATCTAAGATAGTATCGCCATCCTCCACTTTTGAGATGCTTTCAGATACTCTGGTACGCTGTCATGAAGCTGGCTGAAAGGAAGACACTGCAAATGAAATTAGGGGTCTTGATTCCCTTCCCATTGGGTTTTTAAAATTAATTTTCCTTTACTATTCTTTTGCCCAGTAGTTTTTTCCCACAGAAGTGCATGAACAAAAATGGAGGCTTATGTAAACGGGCGTTGTCTCCCAGGCTCAGGCCCCTGTGTGGGGCTGCTGTCGTAGGCTGCAGGCATGACGAGGGACTCCTCAAAGCGTCGGCTGCAGATCACGCCGCCAACCGGATTTCTGAAACGGTGATGATCGGAGGTCTGCTTCCGCTCTGCCGCGGATGGCTTTGAGACACCGAGCGCGTCCCAGTGTTTTGTCTGCGTGATATCAGTCCCATTGAATTGAGTCCAGCCGGTCCCTCAGCGGTTCAAGATCTAATTACGACCTTGAGGGTCCTTCCTTCCTTCCACATTTCTGAGGAAAGCAGAACGCTTCACTGATAAAATCCCATCGTACAGCCCACACTTTCTGTCTTTGAGTGACAACACCCTGCTACAAAGCTGTAAAATATTTAAAAATCCCCTTTAAAGTGGGTCCACGGAAGATATGGAAAGGTTGAACGTGATGTTTCAAGGCGATTTTAATCCGTAAATGCTGATGTGAGTACCCTGCTGACCAAGCGCTGAGCTGTTTATTGGACCAGAGCGCTGGTTGGCATTTGCATTTTGTATATAATCGCTTTTAAACTGGAGCAATATAAGTCAGGTTCATTTAAATTCTTACAGGCCTTGTTTATTACAACTCGGTGGCATTTATTGCCCGGTCCGAGTTTGATCTCATGACATGATTAAGTCACAAAAAAATTTAAAAACAGCAGCTATGACTGCCAGTGGCTTTTAATATATATTTCAAGTGATGATATTAAAACTCATAATTGTGATAAGTGGCATTCTGAACACAACATTGTTAAGTGTATTGTAGCACTATGAGCCACTACTCAGATACCCTTCTCTCTCTGTCTCTGTCTCCCTCTCTTCCCCTTTGCTTCTCTGTCACAAGTCTTTCCTTCTTTCAGACAGAGTTGTCGTGTTGTCTGCAACACCAAATTGTTCCACACAGAGCAAGTCGGTTAGCAGCATCGCCAGTAGCCAAACGCACTTCCGTTCTCACACACTGTGCAAGACATCTGCAGTTAGAAAACAAGAAAACAAAACAAGAAAGACAGGCATTCACGCTGTTTCTGTTTTTAGGCCTTATTTCAGGGCGCGTCGCGTTTCACGGAGTCTTAAAGCAGACGGAAGAAAAAAAAAGAAGAAGCAAAGAACGAGGGGAAAAACTAGCTGCCGCCACTTGGCTTTCAGTCCAGACCCTCGCTCTCCGCCCAGATTCTGCAGAGCTGCACCCTTCCACCACGTCCTGCGAGGGGGCCGCTTTACGGCATGTTGCACACCGTAACCGTCCGCTGTCTGTTGACACGGCGCTCTGCCTCTGAGCTGCCCATGGGCAGTCCGGCTGGGCAGTGTCTGATGCCCCGAGCGGACTCCAAGAGAGCGGCGCCCGCCCCCAAGGAGACCAGGGCCTGTCTGAACCCAGAGACAACTGTGGCCAACTTCTTTCATGTCAGCAAGGATGTCAGCACCGTTCCAGTACCCAGGACGCCCTTCTTCTTAATTAATTAGCAGTCAAATACCAACAAAGGTGCTTTTCTGCATGCTTATATTTAGAGAATAATAGGAAGCTTTTTATCAAAGGACACCAGGAGGCTTTTAATTTCATTTCAGCACAAAAGTAATTTTCTCGTAATTTCAGGATGTGTACCGGGATTTTATTGGCAGTGTGTAAACTTTTACTAGGTCCTAGTTAATGTATGCTAGTGCCAACAATGTGGTAATATCAATGTATTTATTAATATGTTGTAATATCGAGGGTAGAGATAACACAGTGATCCAACATCATCGTTCATATAATTCCCTACATAGCAGTGCTGGTTTCGTTTTCTGAATTAGTGCTACCCGTTTGTTTTCCTCATAGGTGCACTGCTAAAACTCGCAAATTGTCTTGTCATTAACCAGTTTGCTGGTGGCTTGGAAATACAGTGTCTATAAAAAAGTATTCACCCCCCCTTGGATGCTTTTAGAGTTTATTTGTTTTGAAAATCCTAATCATAGTGGACTTAACTTTCTTGATGCTGATCAACAGAAAAAGACTCTTTCATAGCAAAGTCAAACCTACCTATCTACCTACATTCCTACCTATTGGTCTAAATTTATAACAAATATTAAACACAAAATAATTGGTTGCATAAGTATTCACCCCATTTAATGCAACTCGCATAAATCATCACTTTGCAGCCAACTGGTTTTAGAATTAGCTCGGTTAATTAAATGTAAATCGCCTGTGCACAGTCAAAGTGATTTGATTAAAGTGATTATAAATACACCTGTCTCTGGATTGTCCACTAACTGGTGAGTCAGTATCTTTGGAAAAACAAAACCATGAAGACAAAAGAACACTCCGTGAAAAGATTCTTCATAAACCTAAATCTGGAGATGGATACAAGAACAAGTCCCTGAGTACTGTGAATAGTAAAGAAATGGAAAAAGCATCTGCCTAGAGCAGGTCGTCCTCAAAAACTGAGTGACGGCGCAAGAATGGGACTAGTGAGGGAGGTCAATAAGAGACCTATGACTCCTCTGAAGGACTTACAAGCGTCGGTGGCTGAGATGGGAAAGACATACAACAACTGTTGCCCGGGTTCTTCATCAGTCACAGCTTAATGGGAAAGTGGTAAAGAGAAAGCCACTATGGGAAAAAAAAACAAAAAAACAAAAACAAAGGAAATCTCGGCTAGAGTTTGCTCTGACGTCAGCTGGAAGAAGATTCTATGGTCTGATGAGACCAAAATGTTTTTTGTGTCCGTGAAGACTTTTTTGGCCATCAAACCAGATGCTATGTTTGGTGCGTCAAGCGTTCATGCTTCACCCCACACATAACCAAAAATACACCATCCCCACCGTGAAGCATGGTGGTAGTAGCATCTATGACAGACGCAACTGGACAGAGCTTGAGCAGTTTTGCAAAGAAGAACGGAGAAAAATTGCAGTGTTCAGATGTGCCAAGTTGAGAGAGGCCATTCTACATAGGCTCAAGGCTGTAATTGCTGCCAAAGGTGCCTCTACTAAATACTGACTTGAAGGGGATAAATACTTATGCAACCAATTATGTTATGTTCAATATTTGTTATAAACTTAGACCAATTTGTAGAAATGTACTTTAACTTTGATATGAAAGACTCTTTTTTCTGTTGACCAGTGTCAAAAAATTCAAATGAAGTTTGCTATGATTCAAAATAAAATATAAAATATATATAATTTTTATAGGCTCTGTATCTTCTGTCCTGTTATGAAGCCAATGCACACAGATGGTAAATTTACCTCAGTATGTCTGAGTGCTTGCCAACAGACTCCGTCTCAATCGCGGCGTCTAGTCGGTTTAGGTGCCGACCTGGCAAAACAGGTCTCGTTATGAGGGGCTGCGATGGAATCCGGATGCCCGTGCTTGTCATAGTCGAAATCAGCGGTGGGGTTTGAGAGGCTCCAAGGACCTCAGGTGTCTCGTTTCCCCTGCAACCCCCAGCGGCACCCAGTCTGTGCTGAAGAATGAGGGGGTATTCACATCTCCATTGTTACTATGCATTTTAATAGAGATATGCCTGTCATCTCGTCATCTGGGACAGCTTATCTCTGACTCAGACTTAGCCTCCCTAAAGCCCCTTCTATAAGGTTGTTGAGGAGCTGACTTTATAAACCCTCATCTGCAATAGCAACAGCTGTGGTCATGTTGCTGTAAAACTGAAGTGCTCTGAGTTGAGAGATGCGCTAACAAATACCTTATGTTCTACATTTCTCTGAAAGGATTTTTTTTTCACTTGTTTCTCAGTTTTACGTAATATCTTTATCCCAGACAGTTACGAATTGCCATTATAATGAAGCACCCTCAGTCTGTTAGAAAGATTAGATGGTATATTGCAAAGAAAAAGAAATGTTTCTCCTTCGTTGAAGGTTTGTTTCCGACTGCTCTGTGGATATCGTGGTTGCTCAGCAAAGGAGAAGCAAAAGATGAACTTGATATCTGTCCTTTAAAGGACAACTTTGAAATTGACTCCTACTTTGTCACCATAATTGGCGAGTTGGAAGTGTCTTTCGTCTTCAAAAGCATGCAAATTGTCATGCAGGCGTTTTTCTCCGAGATGGGGGACAGCATGTCAGTTTGGATGAACTTCTTGGCATTCTGTTATCCATTCTGTGAGTGTTTGTTTTAAAGCGAGGAATGAAACAAAAACATCCACGCGATAGATATTTAAAAATGATAAAAACCACAATCATGGGGAAAATACATATGTTTTATAGCATTATGTTATGTTAAGCTGGGTTTTTTTTTTTCTTTCTGCGCATTGAATTACTGCTGTATGAGAAACCATTCATAAATGACTTCAATATTTTACAGCATGCCTATGTTTCTCTCCACAAGAGTTATGGTCTAGATTCCCGGCCATGGTGAGTTTGACAGAAACAACATTTGGAGTCTCTGGCCTTTGGTCCAGGATCGTAGGTTTTTAATAAAGATTAAACCACTTTCTGCTTTTCTTCGCTTTCTGCTATCACAAATTAGGGCTGGACTGTTATTGACCTGAACAAAAATAACTTTGCCAAACGGATTAGCTTTCCATTACTCGGTAATTTATTGATTAGCAATTTATTAGGCCTATTTTATGTTCTCATTCCAGCTTATACCGAGAAATTTGGTTTATCTGTGTGTATGTGTGTGTGCGTGTCTTTTAATGTCTTTTAAAATATCACTCCATTGTGTGGAGTGTGTCGTTGATGGTGTGCTTGCCCCCTCCATTTCTATGTCTGACAGAAAATAAAACGTCACAAAGAGTGATTGAAAAAGGAGTTAGTCACTTGCTGGTTCCTTGTTCTCCTGCTCTCGTCCTACCTGTTGTCGCACCTTGCTATAAACAGCCGTAAACTTTTTTACACTGGTAAATTGTGTTGGACCTGTCCGTCACTCACGTCATTGAGGATATGCCATTGACAAGGATAGCTTTTTTTTTTTTCTTTTCTTTCATTTAACCCTAGCTGGTTTGAATTTCAACGGAACGTTCTGAAGGTTCTGTGTCATAAACATCTGGAGAGACCGACACTCGCCTCATTGGGAAGCTAAACGTTTCATGAGACACCGGTCAGGGTTGGAGGGAGTATGACTGGGGCTGGGCTGCCTGGAATGGTCAGGAGGCAGGTGACTCTGTTGTTGCCCACGGCATCTGTTTGCACTGCGGTGCTCTGCGTGGGGGGGGCGGGGGGGGGGGGGGGGGGGGGGGGGGGGGGGGGGGGGGGGGGGGGGGGGGG
>JAOYSI010011715.1:8642-46725 GCA_025775065.1 Hiodon alosoides | reverse complement strand
TGTAGTGGCCTGTGTGTTCATCAGTGTATAGTGGCCTGTGTGTTCATCAGTGTATAGTAGCCTGTGTGTTCATCAGTGTATATTGGCCTGTGCGATGGTTGGTGTGTAGGACCTGTGTTCATCAGTGTGTAGTGGCCTGTGTGTTCATCAGTGTGTAGTGGCCTGTGCGATGGTCAGTGTGTAGTGGCCTGTGTGTTCATCAGTGAATAGTAGCCTGTGTGTTCATCAGTGTGTAGTGGCCTGTGTGTTCATCAGTGAATAGTAGCCTGTGCGATGGTCAGTGTGTAGTGGCCTGTGTGTTCATCAGTGTGTAGTGGCCTGTGTGTTCATCAGTGTATAGTGGCCTGTGTGTTCATCAGTGTATAGTAGCCTGTGTGTTCATCAGTGTATATTGGCCTGTGCGATGGTTGGTGTGTAGGACCTGTGTTCATCAGTGTGTAGTGGCCTGTGTGTTCATCAGTGTGTAGTGGCCTATGCGATGGTCAGTGTGTAGTGGCCTGTGTGTTCATCAGTGTATAGTGACCTGTGCGATGGTTAGTGTGTAGTGGCCTGTGTGTTCATCAGTGTGTATTGGCCTGTGCGATGGTCAGTGTGTAGTGGCCTGTGCGATGGTTAGTGTGTAGTGGCCTGTGCGAAGGTCAGTGTGTAGTGGCCTGTGTGATTGTCAGAGTGGGCGAGCATCGAAGCCCAACGATCGATCGACCGCCCAGTTCCCAAGTGTTTGCAGCATGGGCCTTCATTACGATATAAAACTCCTGTTTCACTGCATGAGAAAAGAGTAGCGGGGAGGTGCGGCGGGGAGGGAGCGAGGGGCAGAATGAAGCACGAGATGTGAGGGAAGGAGAAGTGCAGGTTTGAGCAGAGGTGAAGTGCGGGATCTCATGAGACCATCGCTGTCCTTCAGCCGAATCTCCAGCTTTCAGCCTGACAGGCTGGTCAGGTCCGCCGTTGGTTGGAGGAGACCCTCGTCAAAAATTCCCTTTCACTTTCTCCATCTCTCTCAGCTGCAGCTGCGGCACGTAGAAAAATGTATACATACGTAAACATACACACCCGCTTCACGCACAAAGAACGTCCACAGCGCTGTCCCTGACCCCCACCCTTCTGGATTTCCCCACTGGCCAAATCACTTTTTTTTCTGTAACTCAGCCAAGCTAGAGGCTTTTTTCGGTTGAATATAGGGACTGCAAATGTAAAGTGTATCGCAAATCCTTTTAAAGGTCATTTTATTCTGAGATTTATGCTTTGTGTTTCACCGGCTTTTAATTACAGTCTGGGAGCGTTGATGATTTAAAGTGCTGACTGTGTCGGTGTTGGCCCAGAGAGTACTCAGTGATCGCCATTGTGCAGACCTGGGAGTGTTACACTTGTGGGCAACTACCAATCATAAACAAAGGGGCTAATCAGGGTTGCAAATCAAAATGGATTTTAGACATATTTCTGTTGTTGTTTCATCAACATTAACTTTATGAGGTGAAATGACTGGCAAAAGGCATTCAGCCCCTCCCAGCAATGCCACATTTGGCTGAATAATGCCAGGTTAGTTGGCACTAAGTTAGCACACAAACTGGAGACAACGTTAGTGGGTTCCCTTGGAATTCTGGGACGCAGGACAAAAGTGACGGCTGTCTTCTCTCAAGAGACACCCGAGATGTAGGGTCCAGGAAGAGTTTCGGCAGGTCAGTGAGAGGTGCTAAAAGTTTTCCTCATCGGAACGAATGTATCTTAATATCACTGATAATAATACACGCCCAGTGGCTTACAACGCTACAATGGGAATTGCTTGATAGCAGCAAAAACTGTCATATAAATAAAATACTTTCAGGGCATAAGAATTCACCCCCCCCAACAATAAGTTGGAATCGCAAAAAAGTACAGCTCTGTCTCTGTCAACTCAGCAAATACATAGGATTTTCTTGGACTTTGCTCCATCTGTCTCTCATTGTGATGACTTTCCTAGTCTCTCATGTCAGGACGCAGCCATCACCATGCTTAACAGTATGGATCGCGTTGACTGGGTGGTACCTTGAATCACAAGGCACCACAAACAAGTGAAAAGGGCTTTGTGATCGAATTGCAAAGCCTTGCTTTTGGAGCAAACAGTGCCAAAAGTAACGCTTTGTAATTAGATCACAAAGCCCTTTTCACTTGTTTGCCAAAGCATTTAAAATCTTTTTCACAAAGCCCATACAGGATATGAAATGCCTTGCCTCTTTCCACTCTGCCAAAAACACCAGCTGGGTTGTAGTTGACTCACTGACATTCACAGCTATGTCGGCCAATGAAATCTCAGGCTCTTTCAAGGTTGCAGTTGGCTTCATAGAGGTATCCCTAACTAGTTCCCTCCATACCTGATAGCTCAGGTTGGCAGAACAGCACGATCCAGGCAGACTGGTTGGTAGGAAACACCTACCACTCACTAATGATTGACTTGACTGAGCTCAAAGGTGAATTCAGTAGTGCTTTCTATAACTGTATTCTGGAGTTGTTTTGAAAGCTCTTCTGTATTCATAGGTGAAGTGAGAGACCTTACAAAGACAGAGGCCAGTCAACTAATGGTTAAAATTTTCGACATAATCCCTATGTTTTTTAATTTTAGTTGTAATGTTGAAATGTACCGTACATCTTAATTGAGCACCAGTTGTCTTCCTTTGTACAAATGTCTTAAGACATAAGCAAAACAGAATTTATTTATTTATAAATGTAGAAGTTAAAAAAAACTAAATTCTACAAAATTCTATGTATCAGTGTCCAACATATTCAAAAGGTTAAGGTTAATGACATGCCTCAATTTGGAAATACACTCTTATGTTTTTTTTTAATTGACCTCAAAAGCACTGAATCATTTAAAAAAAAAACTTTTTCTTTTCTTTTTTTTGCTTTCAGATTTATTTAAACATTTCCCTGTTTCTGGCTCTCTGTCACAAAAGAGAACATGCATTTAACTTAATTAGCTTCAAAGCTTTCATGCAAAAAATTACCGTTTATATGATTGATGGACTATCAATGGCTTTTACACAATGTGCTTTGAATCTGTCATGGCCAAAATGGATCATTGTCATAATCAATCGAACGTGGAAAACCGTTTTTATCCTTCTGTGTTTCTTCTGCTTTCATAACTCGAAACGAAATGTTGCTATAGTGACTGCTTCAGAATGAGGCTGGGCAGTAATCAATTTTATACTAACTTTTTCCATAATTGATTCTCAAAACTTTTATCATCAGGCAAGCCATTAAACTCTGGCATACATACATTTGAATATATCTAAAAGGTATCAAAATAACCTGTGGCTCTGGATCTTACCTCAAAGCAACGGAGCATGGTTTTCTTTGTATTTTATTTTGTCTGTCTAGTTTATAATTTTGTTTTTGTTATTTGTTGTAATGAAAATGTGTTAGCATTCTTCTCTTACAAAAGGTTCCTTAAGCCTTCCATGCCCTGCCTCTAAAGTGTTTACTTTCTCTAATTGCTTTTTTGTCCATCATGCAAGTGATTCAATTTGGTTTTGCCATTGGTTTTCCACAGACGTTTTTGTACTGAGATTGTAAAACTTGCCTTGGGAAACCCCACTGTCAGCATTCTGTAGTAATTTGTAGCCAGGCTATGAGCATGTTTGTGGTGTACGTTTCCCTAGGGGACAGTAAATTAGTTTTTTAAGTGCCACGATACTCTAATGGAAGTTTGTGTGCCAGCTTGCCAGTCGTGTAACACAAAAGGTAAACACTTTGCAGGTAAGAGAGAGGCAGGGCTCACGTTATTTTGATAGTTTAGCAGCAATTGAGGAAACAAGTTACACCTGTGTCTTCTTAGCTGCCAAGGAGGCAAGTTATGGACTTTTTTGCCATTTGGATGACAGAGCAGCTTGGGCAAGGAACAGAACAGAGGGGTTTGCTGAAAAACCAGAGACGTGCAGTGATCTCGACCGATGCGCGTCACAGCTAGCCAGAGAACTGTGAAGGTACCGGGAACTGTAGGACGGTGCTGATGGAGTCGAGGCAGACTGGCAGAGGAGAGCAGGCGTGGGATCAGAGTTCTACCCTGCAACAAATGAGACTGCTATTCCCTATTTTTCCATTGTGGACTGGTTGTTCTGGGTCTGCGACCAGTTCGTGGACACAAAATCATCTTACCTGTAGACAGGGCGCTATGTCTTGGAGACACGCACCAGGGCCTGCCAGCTGAGGTGAAGGACCGCCTGCAGAAACTCGGAGCAATGTTTTGTATTGTCAAAATTGTTCCGTTGTTGGCTTCCCAGAAGGCTTAATGAGCGAGAGTTTCCACCCATCTAATGTGGGGCCTCAGGGTAAGGATTAATAGCGAGATTTGTATGTGTGTCGCCGAGTGCTATATGTAATGTATTATTTGAGAAGAGTGCAGTGGAATACTGAGAAATGATTTTGAGTCTGGAGTGAAGTGGAATACTGTGAAATGTTTTTGAGTTTGGAGTGCATTGTATATCCTTAGCCTTAGTGTGACAGCGGTGGGTGGTGCTGGGCTGATATACTACTAAGAAGTGCACACTTACCCCTGGGGGCCGCTTGGGAAGGCAGGAGACTTCCATGCTCTGTGAAGCGGGTGGGGGTAAAGATTTACTTCTGATATCTTTGTTATATTAACCAAGTTAATAGGATGGAAAGAGAAAGAAAAACAAGCCTTGACCAGAAGAGAAAGTGAAATATGTAGGGACAAAACGTAAAGTCTGAAGTAGATTGTTACTTGATATGCTATGCATTTGAGAAAACATGTGACCTGTCCCCAGCAAATTACACTCTTGATTTCTTTGAAACCTCAGGTGGTTGTGATTCTAATCCAGAAACAACCAGAAACCTCCCTCTTCGGTGCAAACTAACTCAAACCGATTCCACAGCACAGCACAGCACAGCACAGCACAGCACAGCACAGCACAGCACAGCACAGCACAGCACAGCACAGCACAGCATTGTCCATACATCCCGCCTTTTTCCTCCTGAGCCAGCCTTTGCTGGCTTTTTAAAAGGTCCTGGGATTGTTGGCACCTGAGTGTGATTACGATTAGTGGAACCACAATGAGGTCCACTTATTAAAGGGTGTGGCCCTCCCTCTCCGTGATGCTGTCCGTCGCTTGTCTCCCAGCTTGGGAGGGCGTGGCTGCCAGCTGCGTGCCACACAGCCTTCAGGTCATTGCTTAGTCTGTGGTGTTGAAGGACCATGTTCTTCAGTTCACTCGTTCCTGCTAATTATGACCATGAAAAAGCCTAGAAGGTATACACCACTTCATTTATATACCACTTTTATTTACACTCGCCTACACCACTGCAGCCCACACCAGCAATGTTTTTCAGGGAAAGTGTCTGGCACTGGTACCTGATTGTGAACACAGGAAGGTGTGATTGCTTGCTACTTTAGAATTTATTTTGCTCAGATGAGAGCCTATTGGGGTCTTAAAATATGTTGGCACCATATTCGTCATTGGTGCAGGACTTTGGTGATGGGGGTGGGGGTTATTTTTTCTTCAGTATTCCTCTCTATCGTACCTCGATTACAATGCTTTTTTTTTTTTTTTTGGTCAGAAGGGATTCAGCAAATGATTTGATATCATATATCACTGGCCTTGCTGTTCGACCTCTCCTCCCCTCTGGCCTGACCTGGCATCATCATGAGAGAAAACATTAAATTACACACACATTTGAATATACTTATAGATGTCTCTCCAAAAGAAAAGTGAGTGTGCGACCTTTCACATAAAGGAAAATTACATGTCTAAAAGGTCAGCAATCGATTGTTTCCCCACAGAATTTGTAACAACCATTTAAATTGGTTTTTGACCTGGTCCTGTACATAGTATTGTGCAAGCATTGTATATTGTATGTACCGTTTGCCTGGATTCTTTTCTCATTCATCTTTTAAAATGTCTGCAGATGTGGTCCTTTTTACAAATGTGGTGCTGTTTTGTGGCAGTATATTTAGACTGAATAGTCGAACAGGAGTAGGGTTTGCATGGGGATTCAGTTATTGGAAGCGTTCAAACAGTGCTGATGAACAGGTGAGAACATCAAGGTCCCTCAGAAATTAATTCTGAAGGGAAATATCTTATCGGGCTTAATGCACTCCCTGCGTCCTGGACAATGGATTTCTGACATGCTACGGCTTTTTTTTTTTTGGAGCGTCTTAGACTGGCTCTGGATGTGTGAAGGTTTGAGTTGTACTTGTCCAGCTGCAATTGACTCTGCACACAATCTTCCACACAACTCAGACAAGGCGAAGGGCCGCATGCAGCACTCAGTAAGATAACAGTTTACCAAATAAAAAAACTGAAAATAAAAGAATAATCTGAGACATGGCTAACAAGGCCCTGGTTCCACCCTGCAATGGGCAGTAGTTATGAAGGAGCTGAGTAGGAGTATAGACCTGGTTATCTATCTGGAGGGAGTATGGCAGAGCTTCTAATGACCAGAGCATGTTTCACTGGTCTTTGCAATGGCCTGTAACGCGCATCTTATTCTGAAGGAAAAAAAAAAAAAAGAAGCTTTATCTGAGAGTGAGTCTTAAAAAAGAGCTTCAAAACCAACAATCACCCAGAACAACCCAGGCTCGTTAGAAGAGTAGGATCTGTGTGTGAATAACTCATTCTTGTCACAATCGAGCCAATTTCTTGGAATGGGGGACTGCTATGTTAAAGAACGAGCACAATAAGGTCACACATGCACACAGAAACACAGGAAATCAGCAATGGCCAGGCGAGTTACGAAGGGTTACTTTTTTGTTCACCTCTCATTGCACCTTCTATAGCACTCCAACATCCAAAATCAGGGCTGACATCCAGATCATTAGACATCAGAAACGCTGGTTAAATGAAGCCATACCAATGGTAATACATGATGGATGGGTTATTTCTTTCAATTAAACTCTCCCTAAAATAATCAACGGCAGTAGACATGGCCTTTTACTTGTACATTATGTGGGTCTTTTCCAAGAAAGAGGAAGGGTCATGATGATTATATGAACTGCCACAACAAATCTTACTGTGTGAGACACACAACAGCTATGATAAACAGAGTACTCCAACATCACAGGTTTTGAAAATTAGTTGCATTTTTTTTTTTTGTATGTCGTCTGGGGGATTTTCCATCAGGTGCCGCCTTCCTGTGACTGTTATTAGCCTGTGATGCCAAAGTCACTTATAATGTTAACACGATGTGGTACTGATTCTGATCTCACAAAATGGCCAGCAGACCCATCCAAAACGTTCTCAACCAGCTAACCCCTCACCCCGCTTGTCTGCCACCCACTTAATGTCATCATTAACTCAAAAATCATTGTTTATTTTTTTACTGACACAGAGGCTGGGAAACGCTGTATCGTTTATTTTTAAAACGTCAAATCCTTAGCCAGAATTGAGTTTGCTTAGTCAAATAGATTCAGGTTAAGAACCTAGCAAAATTAAACAAAATTAAAAATCCAGGTCACATTTTAGAGAACAAAATGTACACATGACTTGGCAGGAAAGACGAGGTACAGAAAAGAATGCTCACCAAAGTGCTTGGAGGGCCGTATGATTCAGAAGCAGGTCTGAATCTGAATAATGTCCTCGCTAACTGTACCAAGGTCCTTGCTTGACACCACAATTTAATTGACTGAGCGCCAGCAGGGATGGGTGGGGTTAAAATTGGCTCTGGTTCGTATCGGTTTCTGGCAAACAGAAACCCCTGAGGCCTCTCAGACCCCCACAGGCATGCTGTGCAGTCAGTGAGGGCACTAAAGCCTCCTACATGGGGCTCTGTGGGTGGGCGGAAATAGTAGCTCTCCTTACCCCCCCATTGCCTGGATTTGTGCTGGAGGGCCAAAACAGGAAACACACAGCTGGCAACTGAAAATCTGGGTGGGTTCACAATGATATGCCAATTTGCAATTCCAGATCTAAGGAGAACATTTTTTTAAAACTGAATCGTTAATGTTAAAAAAAAAATGAAGAGGCTTTTTTGTTTTTTCACACTTAAAATGGAATTTCCATTGACAAGCTAACATGAACGCATTCCATGCTGGTGCCAGTTTGACTGAGGTATATCACAAATTAAAATAAAAGTAAAAACAAGAAATAATGGATTGTTTGAAAAAAATACCATATTCCGAAAGCCCAGGAGCTTAGACAATGTGTATTACAATGTCAATGCAGATGTGGCTCATACTGTTGTTTTAATTGAAATCTCTTATTTCAACATCTGTCAGTATTACAAAGAGACCGTTAGTTTTCGTAGAAGAAATATAATTATACAGGTATTAGAAAAACATTTCTTACATGTGTGTATGTTATTCTTTAGAGCAGGTTTTTTTAGTGGGCGGTATACGTTACCCGTTGAATTATTAGTTTGTATTTTATTGGTTTTGCCTGTTTGCCTTATTGTTTTCTGAACCCCATCCACCCCACAAACACACACACACAACCCAGCGAGTCAGCGTCTAGCAGTAGAGATGAGAGTACTCGCGATATGAATTGTTCACTCAGTGAAAGTGCATGCGTATGAGACGCTCATTCATGCGAACAGCTCCCAGAGTTTAAGCGCGCTTCGTTTGTCACCAGTGTTACATTTTAAGGAATAACAGAACACCAAAGGGAAAACGTGCGCTCCTCCTGCCAGTATCTCTGGCGGACTTTCTGCTTGCTTATCCTATTGAACTAATGAACTGCATTCATAAAAGTGGGGGCTGCGCTCGGAAATATCACCTTTATTAATGGGATTTGAATCCGTGCACGGTACGTTTTGGGCGGGGTTGAAACATTTGGATTCCGCCGGGAGAATTCCGAATTATGATTTTAATTGAGAGGTTTGGATTATGACGTTTGAAGAAAACTGGATTTTTAAAGAGTGATTCCCCGCTTTCGGCTCCAAAAATGGAGATGTAAAGCTACTACAGCGAAACAAACGGGAACCTTTTCGGAAAAAAAATATCAGGAGAGGAAATGCACACAGGTGAGTTGAGAGACAGAAAGCAAAATATATTAACGAAACGGGAAAGCGAACTGTAACGTCAATGTATGTTAACGCATGTGGTACATTTAATGCAACTTGAAATGAAATGGCATGCAAATTACTCTAATAAAATTTGTTTTTAAATTAAGAAACTGGGCATGTTACTGATGTTATTGTTTTCTCAAAGTCTTAGTCTTACACTGACTGAAAATCAAGATCATAATTATATCGCCACCTGCGGGATTGGGTTGTATTCATAAAGAAATAAGCATTTTAGGGCGAAAATTTGAATCAAAATCGCAATGATCGCGGTCATTTAATGATAATGTGAGAACAAACGAGTTGAATCTAGCGTTTCGTGGAAAGGTTCTGAAGTGACAGCTCCTACTGGCGCGTGGTGCATCTTTAAGTGAGCAACAGTTACTTTCTCCGTCACATAATAGCGTGCGATGTCTTGTATCCCGATTTATGTTCCACATATGCATTGCTGATATATATTGTATGATATCTGTGTGGATAGCATATTTATTTCGAATTATCCCCCTTGATGTGCATCTATAAATGGTTATAGTACCAACTAACTTAAGATGTGGACGCCTGTCAGGATGTAATAACGTATACACACTATGTTGGTTTTGACAAACGCCATTTGGGCATTACGTGTGTCTGTGTATACTATTTGCTACTACGCTGCTGTTTATCCTGTATCCGACGTGTCTGCCGTCAAGTTGTCTTGTCTTGATAACAATTCATGCCCATTTAGACGAAGGTATCTGTAAAAACGAAGTAAATCAATGTAGACGAAGATCAGTTATGTTCAAATAAAGGCATTTGGGCCAGAGTGAAACAATAGTGTCAGCTCCAAAATAAAAGGGATGTCTTAAAGGCATAATGCTGTTAGATTCGTTTCCAAGGTGAGCATTGGGGGGTTGACACCTCAGTACATGTAGGCTTTATTTCCGGCACACTACAATTTGCATAACACATGGCACATGCTTGCAGGTCCAATGAATCTTTTCACACTAATTTAGAACACGAATCAAATCGTTTAATTATTCTTATTAATTATTTACCCTGTCTGCCGTGGTTCAGTGCCACCCAATCGGTTATTCAGCATCCCGGCTCTTTACGCCAAAAGCTAATTAAGTGATTGCAAAATGCTCCAGTGATTCCAGTTTCCTTGTTCATTCTCCACCTTGGTCCGTTCTGAATAAATATATTCATAAGATCTCTGATTCTGCACAGCCGCAGCAGTGCAGGCTATCCTGTGGCCATGTCCTCAGCGGCGACAGGCATGCTAATCAGGTGGTCCAGACTGGTTCCAGTCCCTTATAGAGGAGTACTCACCCCGGACATGGCCTCTACAAGAGAATTGCCCACCTATTTAGGGTAGGTTATAATGGGTGTTAAGTTGAGTAATGACCCACAGTAGTGTGAGATTAGTGCCTTTAGGCTGTCAGGAGGGACTGGAATATATCTAATCTTGGTTCACCGTACTTGCATGCATGATAGCCTGTCATAAAATACTAACCAAACCATTTTGTGTGTTGTATCCTCCTAATTTGTTACTGTTTATTGGTGGATAATCTTTGCTATAAAAATATATATTTAAAAAAAACCTAAGAAATATTTTGTGGTACATCCAAATAAAAGTCCCCCTTTTTAAGACAACTTAGATGGATAACTGCCCCGAACACCCCACAAAATGTCATTCAGAAAAGAAAGAACCATGTTTAACAATACTTAATCCAATTCATCTTTGCTGTCTGGGACTTAAACAGCCCAGAGCCAGAAGCTTACACACCCTATCCCCCCAGCCCATACATCACCCACTGTTAAAAAGCAACACTCATTTATCTTCACAGTATGTAGCACTGTGCTTTCCCTTTGTGTCAATCAAGAATTAATAAAGATGGAGTCTGCCAGACCCAGCCTTGTCTGGTGTGATATGAAGCTAGGATGCGTATTAAACTCCAGAGGGCAAACATTAGCTTATCAGGTAAAGACAGTGTTGTAGCATGTGTGCACAGATGTAGCGTTGTTTTGCGGTGATAAAGCACAATATGGGGTTGTTGCTGCCTGTGTCCCATTGGAGTATTACAAGCTTACAATCCTTATCCCATTTGTTTACGCGTTGTCGTCATAAACCAATCCATGTTCGAATGCACCTTGGAGGTGACGGCAGTTAACCCCCTTCATCAGTGACGCATTGCCTGGGTGCTTCCCCTGAAAGCACTGTCCCAGGTTCCGATAACCTGAAACTACTCTTAATATAAATTATTATTACCATTATTATTTTTGCAAGAAACTCTTTCACACCATATCACACTTATTGGAATTCAGAAAAAAATGCAGTTGTTGTGTTTTCCTGCTGGTGTTGCCACCTACTGCTGAAAAATAATCACTGTCATGCCGAGAATTGCGAAAGGGAACCTTTTTTTCTCCTCGTGATCAATTCAGTTTTGTAGAATATATTCCGGTGTGAAGGAATAGTTATATGATTGTCATACCGAAGAAAGGCAACAGACTTCAGTAATATTTCACTGGTTTAGATATCTGAGGTCAGGAAAAGACTTATTTTGGCTGACAACTCAGAATCACTTTGATGGAAGCATTACTGAAAATTAGTAACAATTAAATCACATGTAGACACCAGAGCAAAACAAATTATAGAATCCAAAGGAAATCAGATATACGTGTGCGCACGTGCCTGCGTGAATGATAGAAATATTTCAGAATCCATTTTGGTTGTAAACTCTGGTACCACTCAACATGGTTCATATCAGCAGCACTTAATCTGCATTTCCCTGCCTGGAATGCAATTATATACAGCAGACTCGCCCGTGCATACGCAGTAAGTTGCAAAATGCAGGGAGCCTTGCACTGGACCTACACTTTCAGAGCAAAGAACTTTGCATTTACAATTAGTGGAACATGATTGATAATGTTGTTCACTCGTGACAGATGCAAGTGAAGTACGTGCAGCTTTTCTGCACCCAGGGAGAAAAAGAGCAACGCACTTAAATTATACAGGAATGGTGGAACAGGATGGTAATACAGGAATGGTGGAACAGGATGGTAATACAGAATGGTGGAACAGGATGGTACATGTAGCAGAAAGTTCCCTCATTAACTCTTTTGAAAACTCCATTGTGGAAAATGATATACCGTATATTTCTGACTGGGAAGATCCCTGGGCCTCATTGAATCTTCTCCAAAGAAAAATATATCGTTGTTAATAATCCACCGAGGGCAACGAAGCTGTAAAATCTACGGTGGATATTATCGGCTGCTATAAAGTATAAAAGCATATCTTTGACATTGTAGAGTTTAACTTAGTGTCAGCTCTTATAAAATCTTTTATGATTCCGAGATCGATGACTTTAGGATTTATAGCTAGTTGTTCTCAGCTTGCTGTTGTCTATTGATTTTAAGCAAACTGAAGTAGAGTGGCCTGGAATGTTGAGTGGCTGTGATGACTAATTTAAGATTACACAGGGTTTTAGAGATCAAGTTTAATTTGTTGTGACTGTGAGCAGCAGAAAAAGATGGGAATCCCCTGAAGGAAGAGGTGTTTGATGGGAAAATAAAGTGGGGATTTGGGTATTCACGGTGTAGCCAATGTCTAGAGTGATTGATTGACTTCTCAATAGATGATCCGCAACGAGCTGTCAGCCACGCAAACCTGTTAATCTCTTAAAAATCAAGGAATGTCACTCTCAGAACTCTCCTGAAGCAGGAATACATGCATGATGACAGGACCACAGCTTGATATTGTCACGCGGTGCGTGGCACCAGAGCAGGGATGAACCTGAGCGCAGCTCCCACGCGGACCGAGTCCCGGCCAGACACGGCTTTCGAGGCACAGCAAGGAGACTTAGTCGAAGCGGAGACACTGGGAGCTCGAAGACACACTACCAGTTCGGAGACTTGGAGCCACACTTGGAGACACTGGTGTAGCACGTCGACGTGCTTGGCTCGGAAATAGTCGGCAAAACAACGCTTCATGGTTCTCCGGCTCTCTTGCCGGTGCTTTATTTAACCACTGTAAATAAAACAAACCGCTCTTCAGAGATCCCCCTCACGGGTTCACCCAAACAAAACAAACTAAAATAACAAAACAACGAACACCCGAATATAACTTTCAATGACATAAACGCAGTCGGCATTCCGCTTTCCCGGTGCCGACCCGCTTCTTCTCCCCCCTCCGCCTCCGTTCGCCCTTCTTTTAGCCTCTCCTGTCTGAGACGACGTTCTCTCCAGGAGACTTGGGGCGCTCTTGGGTGACATTGGAGACATGGGCTGGAAACTCAGGGAACTGTCGTGCTGGTCCGGAAACTTGGGGGACTCTAGCGCAGAACCAGACTTGGACATGGATAGGAGGCTTGGTCATGGCTTGGAAGCTTGGACATGGCTTGGAGGCTTGGTCATGGCTTGGAGGCTTGGACATGGCTTGGAGGTTTGGTGACTGGGGCCAGAGACTCACGGGAACTCCTGGGTTCATTGTCGGTGGGAGTCATTCTGTCACACGGTGCAGGGATGAACCCAAGTTCCCACGTGGACCAAGCCCCGGCTAGACACGGCTTTTGAGGCACAGCAAGGAGTTCAAAATAAACATGAACTTTAATAATTCATTGCATGGAACCAGGTACATGGAAAAACAAGAATAAGGCAACGGTAAACATGAGTTTTGGAATGTTAATTGATTAATTAGGGGATTGTGACAGAGTAACAGAAGAGATAAAGGGGAACAGTGACATTTATCTTCCATATTCCAATGAAATCTGAAATGGATAAAAAATTTACAACTGAAGTAAGCTTTGATTAAGCACCATTATGCACTTTTAAGTAGCACTAGAGAAACAGTGGGAATAGAGCATTTGTATAGAGTGTTAAGCTTGAAGATACATATTTTTTTCCTTTCCCATGAAATTTCAGACATTATTGATGTTCTGTGAACTCATGAATGTTTGGTGTTAATAGCTTTTCCATTTGCATGTTCCCTTTCGGGGTACTCTGTGGGAAAGAGTTGCAAATTAATTTCCAAACTGTCTGTACAGGCCATGCCATTTATAGCATAGTTTGTAACTGCTACCTCACATAAATTATGTTTAGATATATGTTAAAATATACACAGGATCCTTGACACGTAACATTGGAAAGCACCTAAAAGCTGTGTTTCTTCAGTCCGTGGATCATTCGACTATACATTCCAAGTGAGAAAACTACATTCACGGTCCATTAGTTACCACTCCAGGGCGTAAATGTAACTCCACGCAACTGCATAACGCAGCTGTAGACCGCTGATGGTCTGAGAAGCGAACTCCTAGAGCGAGAACCATTGTTTTAATATATTGAGAATAAATGAAAATCAAAGTAATCTAAATGAAAATGTTATTCTGCTATTGCTTGCAGCCTGGTTTCTCCTCATTCTGATTGAAGAAGGATTTGCATTGGCGCAAAGAACAAAAGGTTTGTCTACATTTGATATCTTCTCACACCATATAGTCAATGCTATACTATAGTTAATGTCCCTTACTTTGTTAAGACTGTTCTTATTTTAAACATGTCATCTTTGATATTTTGCCAACTGCAAAACAAATTTAAATTAGTTGGTGAACAATGAACTTGAACCATAATATTGAGCCATCTGGAAACAAGCGGAAGAAGTAACTCCTTCCGAGTAAATGTGTCACACTGAAGTACCTACCTCATGACATCGCTGTGGTCTTCTCAGGGTTGTACAATGCTGGTCAGACACACAAGAATGCTGGGCAGTGCGGCACCTGGATCCAAAACACAAACGGAGGACTCTTCACTTCCCCCAACTACCCCAACACCTACCCCCCCAACAAGGAATGCGTTTACATCCTGGAAGGTACGTCTTTAAAAATAACCCGCTTTAAAAATGCTTGAGCATGTCACAAGGAAGGTTAGTGATCAAACAATTCTGCCATGTTGTAGTGTCCCAGATATTTATCTACGAAGGTCTTGTGGTTTAATTCTATGTAGAACCTAATACATTATGTCCTGGAGACCTGAAGTCGATGCAAGTTGGCCTTTAAAAATAATGTAATTTTCCAATCTCTTTAATGGATAAGCTAGATAACCCAAGCAAGGAACTGTATATAATGGCAATGGTTTAAAAACAGTTCAATAGCTAATCAGGGTTAAATAATAGATCAGTGGTTTACCTTTGACTTTAGCACCACCATGTTGTATCAGAAACCTAAAAGTGTTAAAGAAGGAGCAGTAACACTAATCCATCTGTTCTTGATGAATTATAATCTTCTGATCTTTTTTCTCCATAAAATGGAGTCATGAATTTGACCATCACAACTGGCTTAGCGCCAGACATTTCCAGGGGAAAGCATTTATCGCCTGGCAAGGAGGCTGCAGATGAACCCAGATAACACCACACCATAAGCACACACTCTACTTTACAGAACATTTCCATGCTTCCATAGCACTTGTCATGTATTTTTAGGTAAACAGTCCTCTGAACATTACAGCCTGCTGAATTCTCTCATGCAGGGTCATCTTGACATTGCTCATTCATTTCTTTTATGTTTTTATTATTATTTGTTTTTCATCATTAGTGGATCTCGATGTTTGTACATCCCATCACTAATCCGTCAACTGTCCCTTGACTCTGTTTTTTATTCATATGATGAATTAGTGAGCTTTTTTCTTTTTCTTTTCCTTTTGTATTGAGTTTCATAATGTGTTGATGGATGACTGGACTTGCTATATTTGATGTGATTATACTGCTACCCTGTCCTTTTAAGGAAAATATGAAAAGATCCACAAAGGCAGGAAGATAATCTTCTTTTGTTCCTTTGGGCAGCTGTAAAAATCCCATGACATAAACTGCAGAGGCATCGAAAAAGTCCTTCGTGCAGATTGAGCAATTTGTCTGAAATAAATAAATAAATTAATATAAAAAGATCACATATATAACTAAAATACCCCTGCTCTCTCTGACCTCTTTGCAGCCCTCCCCCGCCAGAGAATTGAGCTGGCCTTTGATGAAAAGTACTACATTGAGCCCTCCTTCGAGTGCCGCTTTGACCACATCGAGGTCCGGGATGGTCCCTTCGGGTTCTCGCCGCTCATCGACCGCTTCTGCGGGCCCAAGAGCCCGGGTGTGGTGAGGTCCACGGGCCGCTTCATGTGGGTCAAGTTCACCAGCGACGAGGAGCTGGAGGGGCTGGGCTTCCGTGTCAAATATATCTTCACTGCAGGTACAGAACCGTGCATCCTCAAGGGCAACCTTCAAGCCTCCCCTATTCTACAAATATATTTATCTACTAAAACAACTTAATGCCAAACAGTGAAACTGTCCGTTGTCAATCCAGAACTGTGGAATTTGGTGTATGATGTGAGAACCAAAAGTAAACAGTAGCAGATGATCATCCCCAGGCAAACCTCCCTATCACGGAATGTTTTAATGTCATGCATTTCACCTTTTTCCTGAGATATACATGTGAGGATAATCTATTTGTTTTAATCTATTAGATCCAGACTTTCATCTCCACATAGGAGGGATTTTAAATCCAATTCCAGGTAAGCTCTCTGACCTAAGATCACCAATGTAAATTGGGGTTTGTTTAAAGGGAGTTTCAGGTACTTTCGCTCCTCTCTACTGTTCTCTCCATCACTCACCTCGTCTCTCCGTCTATCCACAGATTGCCAGTTTGAAATTGAAGGTTCAGATGGCATCATACATTCCAATCAGGTGGAAGAAAAGATCAAATCTGGTGATGCAGTAGACTGCATCTGGACAGTACGCACCCCTCCCAAATCCAAGGTTAGCGTTCAGGTTGTCCAAACTGCAGGCAAATCGTGTCGCTCATACCAATGTATTGAGATTCAGAATACAGAGTGGTAAAGAAGACGTCGTATAAACTAGACAGTTTAAGTTCTTGATTAGAGAATGCCACCGCGTTGACTTCTAGACATTCTTTCACGCTAGAAAAGGGAAGAAAGGTGGAAGGATTCCAACCGGAGCTGGAGTAAAAAGGTTCCAAGCCCAATGATGCAGAAAGAGCTGAGTCAGCTGCTCCACTGTGTTTCCATTAGAAGCAGTGACACTGATTATATACGACAAGTTCAGTGAGACCAGGCGCAATTTGCATCTGAAATGCATTAAAAGTCAATTTCTTTAATTATGTACAAAGAGAAGTTTAAGAATCAACTTTGTTGAGAATAAAGGAAAATTTTGCAATCCATTCATAAACTGCTATGTCATTTGCAGAGAGAGAAACTAATAGAAACGCTTGATTGTTGCTGAACTGGGGAATAACATATTGAATTCTCAATAGAGGAAAGATGCAGAGCTATGATAAAAAAAAAAGAAAGTGTTTAATGAAAAAAAGCATAAAACACTGAACACAAGACAGCTCTGGTGTACACCTGGAGCTATTGAGCTATGTTTGTACTTAGTAATATTTCATGTTGTCAAACTAAACTAAATAAATTTCTTAGGCAAAGCAAAAACAGAACTGAGATAATGACTGAGATCTCTTGGCACTTCCACAGCGAGGATGTTTATTCTGTTTGTAAGCTGAGTCGATACGAGTTTGCATCTAATCAGTAAAGCAGCTTGCAGGCTTGAATAAGCAAAACTGTGCTATTTTGTGTGTGAGAGGTACGATCACATGCCTGTTTTGATGTTTGGATTTTAAGGTCACTTTTTGTAATCACGGCTCAAAGGAATCCGTGGGATCCCCGTTGCAGGAATTGTAGGCTGAAATACGACGATGTGTCTGATTGATTCAAAAAGACAAAGACAAAAGAAGACAAAAAAAAAAAAAAAACATTTTGACTGAACACAGATGGTGGTTGAAGACCAATTTGCACCCTTATAGAACTAGTCCCTCTAGTGAGTGTCTGTCAAAGCAGGTCAGAGTTTTGACTAATCAAAAGGGTCTGCTCTATGCCATGCTGGTTGCAGATCTACCTCCGCTTCCTGGAGTACCAGATGGAGCACTCCAACGAGTGCAAGAAGAACTTTGTGGCGGTGTACGACGGCAGCAGCGCCATCGAGAACCTGAAGGCCAAGTTCTGCAGCACCGTCGCCAACGACATCATGCTAAACAACGGCGTGGCCGTGGTGCGGATGTGGGCAGATGAGAACAGCCGGCTCAGCCACTTCCGGATGCTCTTCACCTCGTTCGTTGAGCGTAAGAGCCGCGACCTCAAATCACAGCACTGTCCTGTAAAGACTAGGCTTTAAACTGCGGTTCTTGTGCTTGAAGCAGTGCTTCTGCTTTTATTCAACAACACTGGTGTAAACAGAAACAGAAATGAAATCAAAACACCCTGTGAATAGAACATTATAAGCCTTGCTGATGTAGTGGTTTGACTAGTGGCTATGGTAAATAACCAATAGAGATGCAGGTGAGATTTATTGCCAGGCCACGGTAAGATAGCTCCACTCGTGACTGCAAAACCCAAACATTGACATTGATATGATGAAGTAAGGCTGCAGATTATTGTCAGAATACACTGCATCAATGCAGAAAGGACATTCATCTATATAGCTATAAATAAAAGGATTTTTTCTAAAACAAAAAAGGCCCTCGCCTGCACTGTCCCTTTTTATAAAAGCATGCATATACTTATTTAGTGGTCCACCATGATCATTCCAGTGCTGTATGTATTACAAATTGTATTTGATCTATTACTAGAGCCCTCTCTCGCCATCGTATTTGATATTAAAATGTATCCTCACAATACACAAGTCCTCGCTAAGCAGGCTGATAAAACTGTGTGCTTGCAGGCCAGCACTCTGGAGGAATATTTTGAAGGCGAGGGATCCCTAATCAGTTTGGATGTGAAGCTCCTCCTTGTTAACCAGGGAACATTATGGCCCCTCATTCGGCTGTCAGGAGTGCTTAGCTCCTCAGCCTGGGAGGTGTTTCCGCACTTACCCTCAGTATGATCTCCGTGCAGAACGCAGGCCCGGCGTCTGCTCTGGTGTCTAGAGCGTGGCCCAAAGAAAGTTAACTGATCTGGGAAGGTCAAGGTGTGCCTGTCAGGAGCAACAGAACCAGCTGGTGGGACTCATTTCCTAACTCAGGCAGCCATGTTTAATTATTAGCTCACTTTCTCATCACACACAGTGGCTCAGTTATGTCATTATTTTCTGGTGATCTGACTGGGGATCTCCTGGCAGCCACTCTAACTGAATCGCAATACCAAAGTTATATGCATGCGATCAACTTTGCTTATTTTCGACAATCTACTGTCCGTACGTTTTCTGATTGTTGTCTCTTTCAGCCCCCTGCACAGGTAATACCTTCTTTTGCCATAGCAACATGTGCATCAATAACTCACTTGTTTGCAATGGAGTTCAGAACTGTGTATACCCTTGGGATGAGAACCATTGTACGGGTGAGTGACCTTTAATTGGTCTTCCTTTAAATGGTCTCCTGCCTGTTTTCATGGCTTTCACAATGTGGGCATAGCAAGAAATTGTTGCTTTTGAAGCGGGGAGTTGTATGAATGTTGCTGTACTTTTAAGGAAATATTCACTTGTTCCACATTTCAAAAAAATGAAATGATGTGACGTTCATTTCTCTATCATGCAGGGAAGCTGAAAAATTTAATTTTCCAATCTCTGCCATTTCCCTCCAACAGAGAAGAAGTCTAGTGATGTCTTTCACCAGATTACTAAAACACATGGCACAGTCGTCGGAGTGTCGACGGGGGTCGTCCTGGTCCTGCTCGTAATCTCCATCCTGGTCCAAATGAAACAGCCCCGCAAAAAGGTGCTGACCCGCAAGCCAGTTTTCAACAAGGCAGGCTTCCAGGAGGTCTTCGACCCGCCTCACTACGAGCTCTTTTCTCTGCGGGACAAGGAGATGTCTTCCGAGCTGGCCGACCTGTCGGAGGAGCTGGATTACCACAAGCTCCGCCGCTCCTCCACGGCCTCGCGCTGCGTCCACGAGCATCACTGCGGCTCGCAGTCCTCCAGCATCAAGCGGGGCGCCAGCACCAACGTCAGCTCCATGGAGCTGCTCTACCGCAATGACTTCTCCCAGCCGCCGCCCATGAAGACGTTCAACAACACCTACAAGAAGAGCTGCTACGGCTACAAACAGACTCATGACTCCGCTGAGAAGGTCATCGAGGACCGCGTCATGGAGGAGATCCCCTGCGAGATCTACATGCGCGGAGGCAGTACCCGCAACAGCAGCGACACCATTCAGAAGTGTTCCATGGTCATGGACTTTTGAGACAAGTCTTGGAGAAGAGCCCGGCTTACACTCCCTCATTTAATCCCTCACTCCCACTTTTCTTCAGTGACATGGAAGTGAATCCCACGCGCCAAAGCTTGAACTAATTTAACAAAGCACTTCATTCATAATGCTATTTTGATTACTATAATATATTTGTATAGATAAATGTTTCTTTATTTAAAAAAGGAGATATTCAGTCCCTTGCTGCTTAGCTTCTACTTAATTAGTTTAGCATTGGCTGGTTTGTCTCACTGATGATGTTAATGTGCAAAAGGGTGCTGGCATTACAAGCTGCTCAACAATGCTCTCTGGCTGTTGATGTCGGAAGCACAGATTTGTGGCCAATATTGCAGCATAGACAGGTACTGTCTCTTTCTTCCATTTAGCTTCTCTGTTTTGCTTTGGGTTTTATTTTATTAAAAAAAAAAAAAAAAACGTAAATGTGTTTATCTGTGTTGTCTTGTCGTTTTATTTCTACAAATTCACTCTATTCACTCTATTATAATATTTTCTTAAAAATACACTATAAGACATTAGGCCAATGCCCTCATGAAACATAAATCTAGTGACTGTAGCATTATAGCATATTATATAAAATTAAATGTAAATAGTTTTTAATGTATGTGGAAATGTGTCAAATCAGCACTATATTATTAAAATTAACTAGGTTGCTGTTGTTTTTTTTTTCTCTTTCTCTTTTCACCCCTTAATTTAATGACTGATCACTCATGAACTAGATATGCTCCATTTGTCACTATATTACAAATATATCATTCGTGTGAAGAAAATATTTTTTGTGTGTAAAGAAACTTTATTCCAATAAAACTGTTTTAATTAGCTAATTGCATGCCTTAACATTTCCAATACACTGGCATGTCTAATTGTTTTAATTTTGGCTGTAATAATTGTTTATTTTGTCATGCCAATAAAATGATAGACAGATTCCCCAAATGTCTGCCATGAAGGACTGTACTATAGGTTTCTTCAATGCTGTATAGGGGTAAGATGTGTGGCATCTAATTAGACACAACAAATAATTGCACAGTACTAATTGGCAATACAGAGTTTTTTTCAAGCAAGATTGACACCCCAATTCAAATTCAATATCGGCTTCTTGGGCACCTACAGGCTGGCATTACCACAGAGAGGCTGGCAGTAACTTTAATAAGCTACAAAACCTCTGGTATGGGCAGTGTAGCCGGCCGTTTTAAAAAGTGAACTGGGGTTTGAGGAAACCAGCTGTACTTCCTCATCCTCACTATGAGGATCCTCACATCCTCATTCCTCAGGTACAGTGGCTTAGTCCAATCATCTGTAGCTTCCTGTTCAAAATGACAAGGAACTGAACATGCCACTGGGGTCAGAGTGCCCAGGACAGAGTGTTCCCCAACATCCAGGTCGTGTGTTTGCCCATGAAAAAACGCAGAAGTCTGTCAAGGCAAAGTCGATTAAGTAAAAACTAAATCACCTAAAGAAATTAAACCTGACCCAATAAAGAACCGTTCCTATCGTGCACACAAGTCTCCTGAGTTGTGTTTTCTCAAAGCTACAATGTTTCTATATATATATATATATATATATATGTTTTATTTTTTAATACGTCGTTCTTGCTGTCGGAAGGGCACACATCAATTAGCAGCCCAGTAGGCTATATAAACGCATTCCAGAACTCCAGGGAAAGTTAAATGAAATTGGCATAAATTTTATTGTGCATAAATTAATATCAACATTTAGTTGGTTATCCAAAGCGAATTGCACAGCTCACAATGTTGCTACATTCATCCACTTAGATATTTTGCTGAAGCAATTGGGGTTAAGTACCATGCTCAAGGCTACAACGACTGGGAAGGGACTTGAAACAGCAACAGCTTTTGGTCACAAGTCTAGCAAACTTAACCACTACTATTTTATCGATACCTGTGTTATTTGGTGTTACATTATGAACATTATGATAATTTATATTATTATTTATCTGCTCTATGCTTTCTTTCTCTGTATTCAAAAAATTTAACAAAGAGAAAGACATAAATTTGTATATTTTATTTAGTTTGATTTGTTGTTGTTGTTGTTTTGATTCTTGCTTGTTGTGCTCTTTAACGCCACTTAATAAGCTCCCACGTTGCCTCACCATTGCCGTAAAAAAATTACATATGACGCTGCATACGAAAGGTTAAAGTTGACGCATTGCGTATGAAGTTTCCGGCCGGTTCTCTTTTTCTTCTCCGCTCACCCTGCAGAAGGTCCTTCTCTGATCCTCACCATGGCGAACGTCGTTGATACTAAACTCTACGACATCCTTGGCGTTGCCCCCACAGCCTCTGAAAACGAGCTGAAAAAGGTAACGTTACTGGTATTATTGTTTTAAAGTGGTGATTGTTGTCGGTAACCTAAACGACTTCGTTTTCGTGCTACAATGCTAATACATTTTGTTATGGAATCAGGAAGCGGGGATTAATATATGTGGCCTAGCAAGACGGTGTGGTAAGGGCCCTGTTAAAATAAAGCTGACCCAAACCATGCGGGGGCTCATGTTTTAACAGTTGATTTTTAGTGGATTAGAGCTGCTCGTTATTTTGCACTCGGCTTTAAGAGTCTTATTTTCTGGCTGCTAGAATTCAAGAATTTAGCCGTCTCGGTCGTTAAATAGCTAGCTGAATGCTCTAATATGGGTTGTCATTGGAAACGGAGCTAGCTATCTAGATCGCCTATACGAATTCGTTTATTGTGGTTGACGCCGGTGACAATGAGTTACTCTAATATGCGCCAAATCATATTTATCGATTAATTAAAGACCTCGCTCGTTAATGATAAGCAATAGTTTTCTTGTCGCCTTTATAGAATGTCGCCCTATTTAAGCTGGCAGTCGGCTACGTGTTTTGGTTGTATTAATAAGTTGCTTATTTTCAAATCAGTTGGCTATACAAATATAAACTTTTGTCACTGATAAATTAAGAAAAGGAGGAAAAAAAACAAACAAACGGCTTGCTAGTCTGAGGTTTGTTTTGTCGTATCCAGGGGCCAGCTCTCTTGACGTTTTGTGAGTCGCCGTGCCATGATATGGTTGATTATAGAAAGTCGAAATCATTAGCGGCTACCTTATGTAGGTAACCGTTTTACGCATCTGTGTCTGCTTTGTATAATTGTTTTCTCTAAATATGTGTATCTTTTATATATTTTTCTGAGGTCCGGTGAAGAACCTTTTTATTTTTTATTTTACTAGGGCACACTTCAACGCAGTGTATCTGTAATCCCATAAGGGGAAAAAAATGTTTGTGCTTAAAGTGTTTTAATTTCTTTTAATTGCAGGCATACCGCAAACTAGCAAAGGAATATCATCCTGATAAGAATCCTAATGCTGGAGATAAGGTAAGGAGCCCCCCGTCCAATTGATCATTTTTAAAGATGAATGCCTTGTGATTTAGTTGAATTTAGGGGGGTTTTTTTGGTGTGTGTTGCCATAATTAACTTTTAGTTTGGCTGACCATTTGCCTGGGCAGATACCTTGGAACAGGGTTCATAATTTCACATTTTCCCTTTCAATTGAGTGACGCACGTGTTTTTTTCCCTCCTCTTAAGGGTGCTGTACTTATTCCATTGAGCAGTCCTTCTCCCCTTGTCTAAAAGTGAAACTGGAAAACATTTTTGCTCACTAAATGACAATGATGTCACTTCCTAGAATTTAAGACTAGTGTAGTTAGTTTCTTAAGTAAAAGACTTGGGTCTTTGGCTCAACAAGCTAATCGTCACCGTTGTCTGTGAGGGGGTTGTGACGATCCAAGTTCAATTATTGGCTACTGTGGTGAAAGTTGTGGTAAAAAGCCAGATGTATTGTTGATTTTTAAATGGTCTTTGTCTTTGGGTATTTGGGGATAGATTTATTTTTGTTATAGTATTGTGCTTTTACCTCAAGTCTTGTCTGAGTATATTGCCTGCACATGTGGTATCCAGTGAGAACCAGATGTGGTTTTATGAGGATCTATTTATATAAAATAAACGTTTTGTTTTGTATGCCGTTTTGGGATATTGTGTATTGTTCCATCCATCACCTACTTGCATTAGTAAATACCTTGGAATTTATTGCAAGCCAGGTGTTGGTGGGTAGTATGCAATGGCTGTATCAAAGATCATGACAAATCCATTGTTTAATCAGAATGGGCTGTATTATGGTCAACACCTTTAGGAAACAAAATTCCGATTTTTCCTGAATTCAGTTCAAGGAAATCAGCTTTGCCTATGAAGTCCTAACCAACCCAGAAAAGAAGGAACTCTACGACCGCTATGGGGAGCAGGGTCTGCGGGAAGGTGGTGGAGGCGGCGGCGGGATGGATGACATCTTTTCGCACATTTTCGGAGGGGGGCTCTTTGGGTTCATGGGAGGCCAAGGCAGGAGCCGAAATGGCGGCAGACGGAGAGGAGAAGACATGGTTCATCCTCTCAAGTGAGTAAAGTGCAACATTGCCCATAGGCGAAATGAACACGTTTAAAACCAAAAAGTTATTTTATTAAATTTGAGTCCCTTGAGCTCCTGAAAATAAAGCTAATTGCCAGCACACATTGTGCCACATTTGACAGATGACCTCCTTTGTCTTCCCCAGGGTTTCCCTCGAAGACCTCTACAATGGAAAAACAACCAAGTTACAATTGAGCAAGAATGTTCTGTGTAGTACTTGTAATGGGTATGTTAACACGCCTGGCTTTTCGTACAGCACATGGTTTTCCCTTGTCATCTTGGGCAACCATGTATATTTGTTTGGTGCAGGCATTACTGCACATTAGTCCTCACTAGGCCGCACTTTGTTTTTAGTTATATTGTTTTCCCCAAATGAAACGTGTTCTTGGCAGAAAAGGTTTATGTGTTCAGATTCCTGCTTTGTGTCATACAACAATATAAATACAAAATAGCAAGTTGGGACACACCTTTCAGTTTTGTAGACTAAAGTTTGTCTGGAATTTATCATACTAGATCAAGGGGTATCTGGGTCAAGTTGTTGCATAAGCTAGAGTTTGTTTCTTCTCTATACTTTCTTCTTTGCATCTTGACCTTAATATGGACCCAAATGTATGTGACCAATGACTTTGGTCTGTTTTCTGGCTAATTTGTGTTGACCTGCCTTGCAGCCAGGGCGGTAAGACGGGAGCTGTTCAGAAGTGTGTGGCCTGCAGGGGACGCGGCATGCGCATCATGATCAGACAGCTGGGTCCTGGAATGGTCCAACAGATGCAGTCTGTTTGTACTGACTGTAATGGGGAAGGTAGGGTTACCCACTTGTCAAAATCACGAGTTCAAGCTAAATTGGTTCTCAAGCAGTTTTTCCCGGTTAAATTGTTGGCTAATGGTAGAAGACGCCAGTTTGATAAGGCACATTTAAACTCCTGGCAGATCCGTTTGTTTTCCTGTTTTGGAATTTAACTGATTCTGTCGTGCTTGTAGGAGAAGTAATCAACGAAAAGGACCGCTGTAAAAAATGTGAGGGTAAGAAAGTGGTGAAGGAGGTGAAGATCCTGGAGGTTCACGTTGATAAAGGCATGAAGCATGGCCAGAAGATCACCTTTGGTGGAGAAGCTGACCAGGCGCCCAGCGTAGAGCCTGGTGACATCGTCCTTGTCCTTCAGGAGAAGGAGCACGAGGTAAAGGGTGCCAAAGACTATGAAGGGGTCCATATTCCACTCTTAGGATACCCCTGTTGTATCCATTTCTTTGTGTATCAACCTCCTTGAAACTTCCTGCATTCCTCCAACCCTAAAATTTACTTGACTTCAAAACCTTTTCAAGAAATCATTCTCAGCGCTCAGCTGTAATTTTTCTATTGTGACTTCTGAAATTTTAAAGGTTTGTGCATTAAATGTCCAGCACCTGAACGTTGAATAAATACAATAAAATCTCCTGCTTCAGCTCTTAATGCTCCACAGCAGGTATTGACTCGAGCTGTTTTGTCATAGCCTGCACTCTGCAGTGACGTGCTCTCGGAAGATGAACCATGTTGGGGCGATGGCATAACCGTATTGCGGTGAAAACATAATGCTGATTTTTAGATACTGTAAGCCACTTCCCATGCTGCCTCAGACCTTAAAGCTTTGCTCTGCAGTTAATCATGGGTGCCGTGTCAGCTCCGCGCCTGTGCTGTTCTGTGGGGAACGCGGGCTTTGTATACCTTGTCCCCTCCGGCTAATAACCTCTGGAGATCTTCCTTAAAATAGCTTTAAATATACATGTGTGTAGCGCCTAAAACTCTTGTACAAATTCGTCTTGGGGACATTTCAGTTTTGCTACGAAGCCCACTTTTTAAACTTAACACAAATTATTTGAATACCTCTGTTGAATTGGTAAGAGGCGCTTGGGCTTTGCATAACATTTTCTTTTGAAATGTTCCTCATGTAGAAAAATCCTTTAGAAGCCATGAAATGCGATGCATTAATTAACAGAATAATTTTGATC
Source organism: Hiodon alosoides (assembly GCA_025775065.1). Taxonomy (NCBI): domain Eukaryota; kingdom Metazoa; phylum Chordata; class Actinopteri; order Hiodontiformes; family Hiodontidae; genus Hiodon; species Hiodon alosoides. The sequence goes on along the minus strand of JAOYSI010011715.1, from coordinate 20,094 downwards.
AGACAAAAGCTATACAACTGTTTGGGTCTGGTTTGTACATGGACATGTTTAAATTTTCCAGTAAGTGAACATCATTTTCTCTGCAGACATTCAGAAGAGAGGCTAACGATTTGCATATGACTCGCAAGATTGGCCTTGTTGAAGCACTTTGTGGATTCCAGTTTACTTTGAAACACTTAGACGGAAGGCAGATTGTTGTGAAATATCCCCCCGGCAAAGTCATTGAACCAGGTATTTATGTGAGCTGATTTCCTCTGATTTGTATTAAGTGACTGGTGTGAGAATTGACTAGGTGCATTTAAATAGCAATTTTTTATGCATTGCATATCCTTGGAAACAAATGACTAATCACACTTGGCATGCTAAATGAGAATGCTAGACAATATTGTTTGGTTTTATGCATTGTCATGTTGGATTCCTTGTGTTGTACAGTAGGCATAGCTATTGGACTTTGGTTTTGGCCCATATAGCTAGTCCCTAAAGTCAGATTTGGTTATTACTGTGGCCCAGGTGGAATGCCTGGGATCATCGACTAAGGTTTTTTTATTTGTATATAAATTAATGAGGTAAGGGCACAGAGAATGCATGTCCATGTTGTGTTATAAGCAACGCTATGTTGATATTCTTCTACTTAATTACTCTTAATAAACTCCTGTCTTTCAGGTTCGGTGAGGGTAGTCCGAGGGGAGGGGATGCCACAGTACCGTAACCCCTTTGAGAAGGGGGACATGTATATTAAATTTGATGTCGAGTTCCCAGACAACAACTGGATCAGCCCAGAGAAGCTTTCTGTAAGTTTAAAAAAAAAATGCTATCTATGTGGTTTTTACTTTGGGTTGGCGTTCCATACCAGAAGTTGCCAGTTAACCGTAATAAGATTGTATCTTTGAAAGTTCTATGTGGACCTGAACCAAAGAATGACTAGACCTGCATATGCAAAAAGTTTCTCTCTGCTGTTTGTAGTTTACATAGGATTTACTGTAATTATAACTTTAGAGTTATTCTAAAACCAAAACCTAAACGTTAGCCGAAGGGTGGTGGCTGAAGACTAGTTTTTGACTATTGTGCCATGCAATGAAGGACATATTATTGTATTGATCCAAAATTGCATAGTTTAAACTTCCAGCTAGAATACATTGTTTAGGTCGAAGCTAATGGTAACTGCCTACACAGATTGCGACCTGTTCAGTTAGTGTGCTAAGGAACAAAGTGGGGTCAAGATTCTTAATCTTAATCAGAGTTCCGCACCGGACAGTTCCAGCTGAATGTAAGCCCTGCTTATAACTAACCGTGACGCACATCAAAGTTCGAGATGGGAGTCTTGTTCTAGACTAGTCCCGTAGAGCTAAAAATATTCAGCTTGCTGGTTACATGCAACCTGTGTTTGGCCTCGGGGTCAAGTTCCATGCTAAGCAGATGTCAGCGTGACACGCTGAACGCGTTTCCATTTCAGGAACTGGAGGACTTGCTCCCGGCGCGGGCCGAGCCGCCGATCGTCTCGGGCGATGCGGAGGAGGTCGACCTGCAGGATTACGACATGGGTCAGGGCTCGTCAGGAGGGCACCGGCGCGAGGCCTACAATGACAGCTCTGACGAGGAGAACGGCCACCATGGCCCCGGGGTGCAGTGTGCCCACCAGTAGTAAACGCCTGAGGACGGTGGGGGGGGGACCAGGTTACACGTTCAACAACGGGGTGCCTTGGTTTGATCTGGTTTGAATTTGCCATGAGACGTAACCTCTTCATGTTGCTACTCCTATCAGTAACTCTGACATTACCCTCTCTCCTTCCGTCTTTTTGGCAAAGCCAGATGGAAAGGTGGCATCTCAGCTCAAATGTGTAACTTGCTTTTTTTATGATTTTCTTCCCGTGGTATGTACATTAATTTAAACTAACTATAAATGTAGAAGTTTTGCCCCAGACCCAAAACTGTCAGAGATATTGGTAGGGGAAAGATCCTAACGACGACAAAAACATGGTGGGCGTTCATCACATTTTTAGGTTTTTGTACTTGTATCTGTGCTTCACTTTTACCTCTTTCTTTGTAGATTTTTACATTTTCCTTTCTATACATTTTAAAATTGAGAAGGGTGTGGGTCAACCTTATGTACAAAACTGAGTGATTGTCATACATGACCTGTTTCAGCCTCATGAGGTGCTGTGATGAAAATCGAGGGCATACTGCTTTATGACCTAAACTTTGGTTGACTGATGCAGGCTTTATTGAGAGGAAAAAAGAAAAATCCTGCAATGATGAAACATCAGAAATATGTTTTCATTTGTAGGTATATTAACTTCTGTGAATGGTTCCTGGATTTCCTGAATAAAATGTTGTTGAAAATCTGAGCAATAGCGCATGTCATTTAGCCTGGTCCTTAAACGCAGCCCGGCGGCGGCATGGAAACCTGTGCTGTTAATCTAGAGCTGTGATATGAGCCACGCTGGTGATGGCTGCCCGTTCCCACACTAACCTTGACGCTTATCCCTCTTCCCCTTTCACCTACCTTGGAGGGAACAGACCTCTCTTCTCTCGTGCACTTATAATCCTGCCTGTGTATATAATATATGGGGGGGGGGTGTGATGCCTACATAATCAGTGCTCTCTCCCCCCTTGAATTGATGCCATTGTTTTGAGGGTTTTTGTCTGAGTGGGGTGTGCCATTTGGTAACAAATGTCATTCAGCCATTCCTAAGCCTGGGACGGATATTGAATGAATGTCTTTGAAATGCCCTGGTGTGAATTCTTTAAATTTTTTTTTTTTTCCCCCCCTTGGACCTCTACTAAGGAGGAGCTGTTAATTAAAAGGTAATTTAATAAGACTTTAAAATGTTTTTACGCTGGATACGTGTTGTGATTCCTTTTCAGAGCTGTATTGAACAAATTGAAACATCCATATTTCATGTGATACGGATAATGCCTAGTGTTATTAGGAAGTGTATCTCGACGAGTACAGGAAGAGGCCTATTGTGAAATGCTGTCCGTTTTTGACTGAGCCAAAGTTCTAAGTTTATCAGGTTTTCACAGGAGGACTGCTAGAAAATGTCCCGTGTATTTATCCCCCTCTTTGTATCAGACACTTGCTGTGCTTATCAGCACTGAACACATCCAGATGGAACAGGTTGTTGGCGAGAAGCTAACTGCGCCCTTTCGCATCTATCCAAGCTTCTGAGACCCGTTCTAAAACATGACCTTGTAATTGATTTCCGTGTTAATGCACATGGTTGTTCATGTTTACTTGTATAATAAATTGTCACATGTTAATGCTTTTTGTAGGCATTTTTTGACCATTTCTAATGAATTCATCTTCAACTGGGGATTTCCAATTTTATAACTTATAGAAGAGTGTAAGCAAAATTGTGTGTGTTAAAAACAACAAAAAGCAATGTTGGTCCCCTTCACTCTCTTCGCATTGATTTCATTAGTGTTAGCTGTGGCTGACTGAGCAGACTCCACCACCTGCATGCAAGTGGGCTTTAAGTTAGTGTAGTTCACCTTTTTGTAAAATTCTGTCTTCTCTTGCGTTGAGGTGGTCAGGCAGAATGTTAAAAACGATTACAAATGTTATACAGTCCTGACCATAACATGAACAATTTTCTATAGAGTTTGAAATTTTAATTTTCTAAGGGTTCATAAATGTATTGCAATTATTATCTTGCAATGTGGCCAACTGGTTAAAATCATTTGCTCTAATGAAAACTTTCCATATTTAACTAGAACTATAAGTTCTGGTGGGTAGAGTTCTTGGCTACCAACTATGTGATGCATTGGTGCAACTTATTTATTATATCTGCAAAATGCAGACCAGGAGTTGAGGCCCTCAGAAGGTACAAGTAACTTATTCCTGCAGTAACAATGATCCAACTGTGGGTGGCAGCATGTTCCTTCTAATGGAAATAATTTATTGACATATTGGCACTATTGTCTTCCCTCTCTTTATCCTGTAATTATCTGGTGCTGAAGACATACTTAAGAAATTATTTGTGTCCATTTTTTCCGAGAGTCCAAAATTGAATCATTCTGTCCTTCAAAAAAATACTTAATGTGAAATTTGTCATAAAAAAACATCGAGCTGTATAATTGAATAAACGTCAAGCTATGCAATATAAAATTATACAATTTGTGATTGACTCAAAAAATACTCAGCATAACGAGACTTTACGTCTTGAATTAACCAGCAATCATTTGAGCGAGAAGCAGCAAGGTGTATATTCAGTTCAACGGTTGTACCTGTAAAAGTAAGCCCAGATATTCACTCGTTTCATTTTCACACGTCTGTTCTGCAGAAAATGGTACTTGATTTTTATTTATTTATGAATACAGTACTCCATTATTAAATCACTCCCTCCCCCAGTTATTAGCTGTTTTCAAAGCTTTGTTTTGTTTTTCATCTTGGAGTTCCAGTCAAATTGGATCCTATCAACATCTGAAGTGCATTTACAAAGTTAATTAGATCCTTTTTAAGGATTTTCGGCTGTTGATGGTTCTTTCCAACTTGAATTTGAAATATGCCCTTTGTCAGCGCTGTTGCGATCAAGGTTAAATTCATTTTTCCAGAGAGTGCAGTTACAAGGCCACAGACACTTCATTTCTTCACTTTGGCTGCTTTGCTTGGCTTTGGCTAAAACCTCTTTCAGTTGTTGCTTGTTGTTCACCACCACCAACATGCTTCATTGATTAAATGCAGTGCTTATGGTTATTGGCTTATCCAGGTATTCTGCACCCTTGTCTTTCTGTCACCATGATAGATGTTTACTTTGCTCTAATCTGATCATACAACCTTTTTCTTGAACTCTGTTTCTTTGCAAATTAGTCTGGCCTGTCTGCTCTTCCTGCTGATAAGGGCCTTACAGATCACAGTTTAGCCTCTTTCTTTTCCCTGTGAAGTCTTCTGCAGATTGTGCTACTTGATATTGGCACACCCAAATTCTGGTGATGAGTCTCGATTTATAATATTATTTAGTTTAGATTGTCTTTAGATTACAACAGTTTGTTCACATAGCAAGTTTCCTTTTTTTTTGTTAAATGACCGACATATTGTTGACTTCTCCAAAGATTATCTTTTTTTCTTAACAGTGCCAAGAGTCTTACCATTTTCTCTGATGGCATATTTCTTTCTTCTTGTCTTTAATATGGGCCTTCTTTTCTGTCACAGACAGTTTTCTGGTCTTCATTGAGTGCGTCTGTTTTTTTGCTGACTGACTCAAGTAGACACCACAACTAAATATCAGACCTTCACAGCTAATGTGTGCCCAAACAATGTGACATGAAACATCTGTGGAATTGGAGACATCTGTACATTGATAGGTTTGCCCTATTAACCTTCTGTTGAGTGTATTGCCCTCTGCAGCCTGCCAGTCCCATTTAGGGCAGGTGCCACCTGCCTGCCAGGCCCACTGGCACACTTGTCCTTTTGGAGGTTTAAAGGACTTGGATCAAATAGCCTTGTTCATTAAGGTTGATTTTTAGCAGTGCTTTGAGATTTAATATGCATTGGTACATTTGCATTGAACAAAATTAAATGAATGAATTGTTTAAAAAAAAAAAATACATTAAAAATTATTTTTTGTTCATTTTATAATTCAAAAACACAATTTAAAAATGCATTTTTAAAGTATATTTCGTTTGAACTTATAAATGCATAGAACATATGCATACAAGTATATTTAAAATATATTACTTTGTACATAGTAGGCCTGGGGCTTTTGTGTCCTTATGAGCTGCTGTGACTGGAGCAGTTTTTAGTATTGCATCCCAACGTGAAATAAGAATGATGGTCTTAAGTCTCCCCGAGGGATGTGAGTTGAATACACCATTGCAATACACCACAGCACAAGTCCCACAGCTAAATCTGTGGTTAAACTGCAAAGTTTACACAACTAAAAGTCCCTGAGTGCTTTTGCTTGTACTTAGGGGATGGGAATTTTAAATCTGCAGTGTGAAATTTTTGTAAAATCTCTAAGCCAACAACAATTTATCAAACTTCAGATCCCATCTGTCCCGGCACCATAATTCCTGAACACTTTGTTGCATGGGGTTTAAGGTGGCTTGTGGCTTCTGTGTATAACTGTCTTGGCAGGTACACAAAGAAAATCACCGCATAAGAACGTTCTCAACAATGGGTTGTTTTTATGACCACTTTAAAAGCATGAAAATTATTCTCTGCCTTTTTTAAGTAGACCTGTAAAAAAAATGTAAATATGGTAATACCCAGTACAAAATCACTGGGGTACGTAAAAGTCCACAAGAAAGAGATTGGATTATAAGAATTCCAGATGTTAGGAGCATTCTGATGTAGTTGCTTAAACTGAAACTTTATGCAGTCCACTGGCTTTAGTGAGCTCATGCAAAACAACAGGCTGGTGGAAGTTGATGCTGTGGGGGATGGGCAACTCTGTTAATAGTTATCAGTGTCTTTACTTTCCAGGTCAACTCACTGAACTCAGTACTAATATATACATATGTGTGTGTGTGTGTGTGTGTGTATGTATAAACGTATGCGTATGTAACTTTAGCAATACATTTTGATTGCCTGCACTCACATGAAGATGCAATTGTAATATACAATTGTATTTTTGTTATTTTTTGCTTCTCATTAATGTTTTTGGGAATTTTCAAAAACACAAAACAAACTTATTTGCAAGTCTGTCTCCCCTCTCTCTCCCTCGTTATTGTTTACAGCCTAACGATAGATAAATAATATAAGAGTACATATTGTTCTTTTACCATACGACTGTCGTCTATATACATTATCTTTAAATAAGAACAGAGGGACACGACACGAGCAAAATCAGAAAATGAAAATCGTCTCTCTCTCTCTCTCTGTACAAACACTGCGCATGCCTATTTCTAATATGTGGGACGGGGAAGAAATGAACCCACTGGTTAAAATGTGTCATTAATATGGTTTGATAATTGTGTGTGTGTGTGTGTGTGTGTGTGTGTGTGTGTGTGTGCGCGCGCGTGCTAGGGGCGCGCTTTCATGTAGGCTACATGCGCGTGCCCGCCTACTTGCCTGATCTCTTTGGGTGGAATCAGCTGCACTTAAAATTTTGCTAGCACTACGCGTAGCACTGCTTAACTTTTTGATTAAATTGGTATAAATACATTTTCTTACAGTTATTTGAGAATGTCGGCATATAAAGCAAAGAAAGTGAAAATGGCTACAAAATCATGTCCCGAATGCGATCAACAGGTGAGAAATTAGATATACATATTATACGTTTTTAAATTTTATTTTAATGAGATACAGAAGTCGTCGATGGGTGTTTTTCGTGAACAGGAAACCAATGAATCTAAACAAAAGTTAGGCATGAAGAAGTGAATTAAGACATTCTAATTGAGGGATTTCTTCCCTTCTCTGTACAATTCAAATGTTAGACCGAACTGTTGTAACTGTTGTATACCGCGTTTCTAACCGTAAATCAGTGGAAGCAAGCAGTCCGTAATAATTTAATGAATCAATTGTGGAATGGAAAATTGTTACATGTAACCATTTCCTGCAGTCTGATGCGGTGTCTAGATTGAATTTATACATTGTATCACGACAATAATGCGACTTCTGCACAATTTGAAATTGTGCTCTTGACGCTGAATTTGACTTATTAATTTAAGTGTTAATGGCTGAATGTTGTTCATTTTATTTTACTTCCAAAGAAAGCTTACGATTAGTACGATTAGACTCATTCTAATTTTTGAGCATATGACATTGAGGAGGTTTATCAATGATTTTAAGATTTGGAGAAAATTTGCGTGTTATGGATTGAATTCCAAAGACTTATCCATAGACCACAAAGGACACAGCGTCAGCCTGTATACTGCATATATCACATCGATTCTTTGGTTTTAAGACGTCGATTCTTGTACAGTAAGATATCCATAACCGCTGTAGATATGCAAATTTAGGTGTAGTGCAGAAAACATACGCATGTATGTATGTATTTGCATCTGGTGGTGTTGTCGTGGTTGCTGCAACGGTTTTTTAATTGTTTTGGTTTGCCTGTTTTATGTCAGATCCCAGTAGCTTGTAAATCGTGCCACTGTGGCTATGTGTTCATTAGCCGAAAACTTCTTAATGCTAAACCAACGGAGAGATTGCCAGCATTAGGTAAGGACCGATCACTTTGCATAACACTATATACTGGCGAACATGTTTTTCTGTTTTACATTTTAACGCATTTTTTTCCGTTACTGAAGTATAGTTTGTCCATAAACGTTTATGAGCCAAGCACGTATTTACACCATTGTCTCACATCAGTGTAGGTATCAGTATCAGTAATTTCTTAACATTTACCCGCTGAAATGTCTGACCATCTTTTAAAACGCTAAAGTAACTCTTAACAGCACATTTGACATTCGCCTTGTACATTCAATCATTTGGTTAATGAGACTGACATAACATCTTTCTGCAAATGACACATAATACAGTATTAAGAATATGATAACATAAATAGATACTAATAATAAAAGTAAAGTTGATCGGATTTTTATTCATGTATGATTTGACCTAAGAATTCAGTATTTCATGGCCTGCATTGGTCCGTGAATTTCGCAGTAGATGAGACTTAATTACAAACGAAAAAGCTAGGGGCTTCTCAATGCTCCTTTTAAGTTTAAGTGTAAATTAAGTATAATTTGAGTCATTCTCAGAGAGATTTTGGCTGGAATTTAATTTGACCATCCAATAGAGTTACGGTTATTAATTTATCTTTTTTATGTGTTATAAAATTTGGTGTAGGTATAATTCATTCAAGGATTTATGTTTGCCATTTTTTTACAAGAAAGCCTCAGAGCGTTACGTAGGCATACAGCAACTAAAGGCAGAGAATAGAATAACGATTGCAGAGATTAAAGCCATAACAGACACTCGGTTACTCGTCTAAAGACACGACATGAGAGCACTTTGGCCACAAGGCTCCGGCCTAACCCCCCTTGAAAGCAAGCCCAGTGCAACGGTGGCACGGACAAACTCATTAAGATGGCAGGACAGGAAGAACCCCTCAAAAGGGAGTCTTTAGGGAGAACCCACCTCCTTCTAGTTGGCCAGATCACATGTTTGAATCTAGTGCGAGACGTAAGCTTTGCAGCCCTCGCTGATGGTAAGTAAAGGAGAGTCTGGAGGCAATGAGAGTAAAGAAAATAAAATTATGACTTGTAGCTCGTGGCTTGTATAATCAGATAAATAAGGTTCAGACATTTTTATCTGTAGATGACGTCTGCTGGAAACTTCTCTCATCGTGTAGCCTATAAAATGACTGTGTCTTCACTCCAGAAACATTTTTAGAAACGTTACTTCCTTCGACTCATTTAAATGTGTCTCAAATGGACAGTGTTTTGTAGTCTTTTCTTCAAGTGATATTGATATTGTTGAAAGTGTAACTCTGGAAGTGTACTTGAGTTTTTTTGTTTTTTATTCACGTCCAAATTTGCCATTTTCACAGAAAAGTTGGATGCCAAAAGGAGGAGAACAGAAAGAACCCGTAGAGAGAAAATCAACTCCACCCGTAGCAATGACATGGAGAACAGGAGACAGTCGCGATCTAACAGCCAAACAGAACAGATCCGTAGAGGGAGGGGCCGGCCAAAGACCACCACTCACAAGAGACAAGAGGAGGAGAAAGGTAATATCACCCATTAAACTGGAGAGTAGTAAACCACAATGTATTTCTGATACACAAATGTGTTTTCAGCAAGTAGTTCCTAAGTTCTAGACCAGTGACCAGGTGGATGTAGGTTCAAGGCCCAGGGAGAGCGCTGCCATTGTACGTATGTACAAAAATGAACTATAAATTCACCCAGGACAAGGGCATCTGCATACATAGTCCAATTGTATGAATAATGTAATTGATTGTATTTTATAGCTTTGCTGGATTTGATAAGCCATTTGACAAAATGTACACAAATGTAATTGGCAGCATCTACTTAATAGTTGTTTATGGGGGGAAGCAGAATACTTAAAATTGATCCTAACATAAATCCTGATTAGAAGTTTGAAATTGACAAACGTTTCTGCAGTTTGGTTGCACATATTTTTTCCTTATAAAGAAATGGGATGCAAATAGATTTTTTATTAATTTGGTCTGCTGGATGCTAACTGCTGACTGCAAATCTTCTTCAGTTCCTGTTTTCCTATCTGCGTTTTTAAAATTCACCAGGCAAGAAGTTCCGTGAATGTTTACTTTAGGTTTCTGTGATGCCGTGGCAAACACTGACAGAACAATGTGTGTGAAGTCAGGATATTTTGTTTTCTCTCTCATCTCAGTCTATATTTAACAATAGTTTATACACTCCCTGAATAAGCTGTCAGATATGTTATTGATATGCAAGACCTTGTTTTGCCCTCTTGAGTGTGTGCATTTGGAGCCTTTTCCTTCCAGACAGTTTGGGGAAATTGAATGACAATGGTAGACAATGGTTCGGTTTTTGTCACATGATAAACACTTGATCTGCAGAGCAGTGTGGCGTGGAGGGCGAGGTTTGGCTCTATTTCCTGTTTCTTTGGAATTATTGATCCTCTGAGAAGCTTCCTGTGGTCTGACAGCCTTTACAGTCAGGGTGTATGGCAGAGAAAGCATAGAATCGGCATTAATGCCCAACAAATTCCTCCTGAGGGAATGCTTAGCAACACGCTAAAATAAAAGCAGCTACCATGGAGTCTTCATTATTCATGTTTTTTATCCGACTTAATGGAAAGCTATTTTTACTCCCTAATTAAAAACAAAAAACTGATGTATGATGTTGCAGTGCTGTCTTATTTGAATTAAACTATGTTAAACTTATATTAATATTATGGTTGTGTGTTTTTCTTACAGAAAAACAAGAAAAAGAGATTGATATATACGCCAATCTCTCAGATGAAAAGGCCTTCGTGTTTTCAGTTGCTTTGGCTGAGATCAATAGGAAGATCTTGGGTCAGAGGCTGATCTTGTGAACGGAACGTCGCTGTCGACTGCGTGATTAAACTCTGGACTATTGTCGAAGATACTTGTGCATGACTCCAGTGGGACTGACAAATGAACCTTTGACCTAGAAGAGCTTTTCATGCCTTCAAGAGCTCTCTAAGAAGCATTGGTCCAAGCCCTGGGCGTGGCCTGCACGGTTGCTATCTGGCATACATGTTTGGATCACTACTTTTCTATGATCAATTATGGTTGGACTTGGGAATATAAATTCTATATAGGTGCTGTTAAAATGTACCTTAACGTTTTGCATCAAATTTACTGTCTGTTGTCATCAGGTCCAATATTCAAAGAAACAGAATACATTTTGGAAGTTATCCATTTATTTTTGGCGGAATGGGATGGTTGAAAAATATAAATTCTGAAACTGCAGCTTATAAAACATCTATGGTTTGTTCATCTGTATGAACTGTCTTTACTACTAGATGCAAGTAAGCCCTGATTTTTAATAGATGCTATATTATATAGATTTAAAAATATACTTTGTAGATATGTAT
>JAOYSI010011705.1:0-40405 GCA_025775065.1 Hiodon alosoides | reverse complement strand
TGTGTCTACGCCTGCATGTCAGTGTGTCTCTACGCCTGCATGTCAGTGTGTCTACGCCTGCATGTCAGTGTGTGTGTCTACGCCTGCATGTCAGTGTGTGTGTCTACGCCTGCATGTCAGTGTGTCTACGCCTGCATGTCAGTGTGTGTGTATGTGTGTGCATGTCAGTGTGTGTGTCTACGCCTGCATGTCAGTGTGTCTCTACGCCTGCATGTCAGTGTGTCTACGCCTGCATGTCAGTGTGTGTGTATGTGTGTGTGTGTGTGTAAACATTAGCCAGCTTGACTTATCTGGAGGGGGGGACTGAAAGCCTGATCCTCTACAGTGTCTGCCCTCTTTGACACCAGAGCTGAGAGATCCTGCAGTCCCACAGCAGGCCTTGTCAGCCTGAGCTGCGCCCCCGAGCTGCACCCTCCCGCTCCGTGCCCAGAACACAAACACCTTCCACTGCAGCTACACCTCCTGCACCTCCTGGTCTCAGCCCCAACCTCTCGTAAAATGTGACGCAATGAGCACTGCCATCTGCCCTTAGTGATGAGAAAAATATCTACTTCAAAGCTGAGTTTGAGTGTGTGTGTGTGTGTGTCAACAAGATAGCAAATGAAAAGCAATCTATCACGTCCTCCAGCCACTGCATTAGCTGGTAATTTGAGTGCAATTTGAGGAATTGACCCTGTCAAACAGTGTGGTCAGTGCTGACAGGGAGCGGCTAACCTCTTTGAATGACCTGATATTCAGAACCTGAGAATTTCTCAGTGTCAGAGGTCATCTTTCAAGACAGGTTTCGGTCTGCGGGATCCTGGGTATCACACAGCTAACATTTCCGCAGAAAATCTGACGTGATGGCACAAGGAGGAAAACATATCTGAAACATGACATCCGTGCAGAGTTCTAGGTCATTGTGCAGGCTTCAAAACAGCAGAGACGGCCCAGCATTGGTGTGTCGTATTGTTTGCAGTTATCTGAATTCCAGGCTGGGCTGTGTGAGAAAAATCATCTTTTAGTACGTGGGCTGCGGCCTGACTAAGGAGACTGGAAGAGGCCTTTGAGCTGTGACCGAGAGCTGACTCTTACATACCACAAGGACTCCCTCTCCCTTTAAACACTTCTCATTAAATCAAGTAATAACGACGTAGTACTGACTGGCCAATTGCCCACACAATTGAGTCCTCGGCTCTGGAGAGTTTGAATGCATGCCGTTCCTTGTGGACTGAAACTAAGTTGGCTGGCCTAAGTCCATTCAGTTTGACTCAGGGTTATCGTCTGCGTCCTCTTTTCAGGGGCTGTCTAGGAGATTTTTTCCAGATATTATTGCTGGGCGGGGGGTGGGAAGGGGTTAAAAGTCAAAATACTCTTCAAGTCCATTCAAACATTCTGGATTCTGTTAACCTTGAGCACCCCATCTGTTCCGTGTCCTTTTACCAATTAAGCACAAATAATCTGTGTTAAATCCTGCAACATCCTTGACTGTCACCGGCAGGGAAAACTGCAAGAGTACCAGATATAGGCAAGGTCATCTTCCATGGGTCGGTTGTCTTTGTCATGAATGTGTCATGTCTACTGCAGAATTTCGCCTTGAACTAAACCAAAGAAGCAATATATAGCCATTATAATTAAACAATAGTGCTTTATAATGGTACTGAAAATATGTACATTCAGGAGACAATGTAATTGTGCCTAATAATAAACGATAACTGCATATTGTAAAATGTTACTTTGACAACAATAACTGAACGATAACTGCATATTGTAAAATGTTATTTTGACAACAATAACTGAACGATAACTGCATATTGTAAAATGTTATTTTGACAACAACTGAACAAAAACTCCATATTGTAAAATGTTATTTTGACAACGATAACTGAACAATGACTGCATATTGTAAAAAATGTTATTTTCACCCGCTTAATGCTTTTCATTCTCTTTGTGCTTTACCCTTTCTAAGTTTCCGAAGAACGCTGAAAATGAAAAATACCCACACCGTCGTCTGAATCGTCTACATTCTGAAGCATCCCGAGGCAATCCATAGCTCACAACAAGGTTCCAGAAAGGCTTGTGATCGCAAAACCATGTGACCACGTCGCCCCCGGAGACAGTGAGAGCACTAACGGGGTTGCCATCATCTCCAGCCTCTCTCTGGGCGGAGCGATCTATGAAGGGGCGGGGCTACTGTTGCTGAATGCGTGCGATGGGACTGGAGGGGGGGCTGCTGCTCCTGCTGCTGCTGCTGCTGGAGGTCGCTCACATGGTGCATGGTTCTTTGGTGAGGGTAAACCTGGGGCTGAAGGTGAAGAGAGGCCAGTCGGCCTACCTGCAGGAGGAGGACCTGCGCTTCGACGTCCCCAGGGAGAGGAACGCCTGCAAGGTGGAGGTTGTCCTCAATGAGCCCATCACACAGAGGGTTGGCTCTCTGACGCCCCAGGTATGCCCATTTCACACAGTAATGCCCTCAATGTCTTTCAATAAATACAGGCAGTGAGGGGTAGCGGTACAAAGGATTTTGGACTTAGGTCTGGCTACAGTTTTACAGTAGCAGGGTGACCAAATAGCTGTAATTCAAATCCACAGGTGTGTAATACTTAAAACAACAAAAATACAAAAATATTTAATATAAAGTCTTCTTAGGAAAATGCCCACTAATTAATAATAATATATAATAGAATAATACATTTCAAAGTAGTATTTTTATGTCCCTCAAAGGTCATTCTGGTCCACAGTCATATGTCTATGACTTAGGTCATAAAAAGGAATGATTTAACCACAGACAGGCCATTCCTCCAGCCTTCATTTCACGTTGGGTGTTATGCCTTTAGTGAAGTCATTACACGGACACTTAGTCAAAACACCTGTTGTCTCAAAGTTAAGATTACCACTAAAAAAGGGTCCGGACATAAAACTGTTACAGATCCGGTAATAAAGACTCAATGTACCTGCTCCTCTGTTGGGAAGTTGTGACAATTTTCTTATTGGTTTAGGACAAACGTAAACATAACAGACCAATCATAGCAGGGGCATGAAAATGCCCTTCATATTTGCCAGAATATTAACGACTTTAAAATTTTAAAAATCAAACACCGTGACTTTTAACTTGAAATCTGTTCAATGGCTTTTAAAAATTTCTCAAAAAATAATAACCAGTCTTTTGAAAGTCTGGCTACAGTGGATTGAGTAAAACACTAGCTGTCTTTGTTCAGAGTAAACACATTTAATTACAATTTTATCAACCAGTGGCTCCTCTCTGTTCAGCAGCACCCGCTGAGTATGAAGCAGACGTTAGTTTGGTTTTATTTTTATACTTATCTTTATAACTGAAATCATTGCTTTCATTTCAAACCCTGTTAATGTTAGTCTCAATGTCTCTTTCAGAACCCCTACTCCCGTTTCTAATTCCTTTATTTCCTCCCGTTCATTTTGTCAACATGCCTCAAAGCAACCATGTTGTTAATATGACGTCCAAGGAACCATGTTGTTAATATGACGTCCAAGGACACAAACAGTAAAAAAATTTTTGCCTGCACAAGCACACGTAGTTGATTATGTACATTTTTTCATCAGTACTGAAAAATCAAAAGCCTGTATGTAGTTTTCAACCGGCCTCAAATGAACGACGGCAACTAAGCTTGAAACTTCTCAGTGCCAGCCAATCGGTGGGGTGTGACCTCAACGCAGGGACCTGACATGTCTCTCTTTACACCAATGGGCATGCTGAGGTTTCCGGTTTCCTTTGTGTCACAATGCCCCTTGTATCCACGGAGAGCTGAATTAGGTGGGTTGGTACGACTGGCAGATGCAGCGATAGCTGGCAAACTGGCTAATTTCGTTCTGCGATGGAGACAAATCTCCAGTCTGGTGTGTCTAATGAAGGTGTGCTGACAGCTGAGTGTGATAGTAAAGCTAATGGACTTGGTATTCTGCCTATAATCCATGGATCCACACTAGATCATTTCATTTCACTGCCTTGTTGTTCACAATACCAAGTTGTACTTTATATTTCATTGCTTTAGATGTTTAGTCAAATATCTCAAAGGCTCTGTTATGCTATGGGGCATTTTTGCTGGCATGGTTTGGGTTCCCTTGACCCCTTAGAGGGAAGAGGTCAAGGCAAATCATTACAAAGTTATTCTGAGTGATCACCTTTATCCCATGGTGAAACACTATCCTGATAGGAGTGCTCTCTTCCAGGATGACAATGCCCCCATCCACAGAGAATGAGGGGTCACTGGATGGTTTGATGAGTACGGAAATGATGTGAATCAAATGCTATGGCCTTCACAGTCACCAGATCTCATTCCAATTGAACACCTGTGTGAGATTTTGGACTGCGCTCTCCACTACCATGAACACCAAATGGAGATATGAGTTCCGGAGACTCATATAATCTATGCCACGGCGTATTGAAACTGTTCTGTTACACGTTACTGAGACACTTCATGTTGTTTTTTCCTTTAATTTATCACCCATCTCTATATGTATATAGATAGATATATATTGTTATTTTAGAGGGTTGTTGTGCGGTTAAAAAAGGCCCTTCTCTGTGAGAATTTATGTGTAAAAACCTCATCTTAGATGACAATTAAACCCTATGCAAATGTGTTCAGTCTTCACCTGGCCTAAGCCAAGCAAACCAAGCAAACCAAGCAAACCAAGGCTTTTTTTTTTGTGGAAAAAATAAAAAACCACGAGTGTCTTGGATTGCTTGCTTTGGGTCAGGTGAAAAATGAGTACATTTAGAGAGGGCCTTATTGTCATCTTCCTCCCTAGTTTTCCGATGAGCATCCTTTGTGTAAAAGCTATTCCTCGCCTCCCGCATGGATTCCGTAGGCCTTTTCTAATGGACAAAAACAGCAATTAAAAATCTTTCCCTTGTAAGAGCTTGGAGGCTTGGATGTGGTTCCTCGTGACAGTTACTCTCATGTCTGGGGGCTCTGTGGTAGTATAAGCGGGAATAAAATCAATACTAAACACAATGGGAACGTTGTGGGATGCTGACGGGCATTTGTTTGTTCTTCCTCCATCTGGTCCTGATCGTTCCCTTTGTGGGAATGGGGCGGCCTTTCGCCTCACATTTAGTATGAGTGTTATGAGAGCAAGTGGGAGTTTCCTGGTGTTCTTTGTCTTTTCTTTGTAACTATATAATTCTCCTCTGTAGCTTTCTCTATCCCCCTCCATACACACAAGCACGCACATAAGAAACTATACAACAGGAACTACAGATAACTGCTGACAGTGTGCATATCTAATGTGGTATGATGGGGGGTTTCATCCGTTTTGATTGTATGCTATTTTGAATTTAGGTGTTTGACTGCCATTTCCTGACTGATGAGGTGAAATATGTCCATAATGGCTGTCCAATTCTGCAAGAAGACAGAGTTATGCTTCGGTTGTACAGGTATACTGAGCTGGAGGCAGATATTTTAGTATTAAAAAAAATACATTAGAATGAAAACATCTGTAGTTAATTTGTATAATTTTTTATGTAGGTACCCAGATTTGGCCTGTAATTTCAAAAGTATTCTTAAATTACGTATTTGAAGAAGTAAAGATAAATTACTTCCAAACAATGAATAAATAACCCTTGCCCTAACGCAAAAAAAAACAGTCTTAAAAGTAAGCTCTAACTAGTAATGTTTTAGACCTTTTCAACTTTTATTGTGACAATTCTAATGCATTACATTCCGAATGTATTTGGTCTAATGAGCAAGCGTAAGGATTAATTGCAGCATATACTTAAATCACAGCTTTAATCTCTGAATTATTAGACATTCTTATTTAATCACATCCATAAAAATTAAAAGTAAATTATTCAAAATAAAATGTCACCAAATCTAAAGTAAAATCCAGCGGTGAAGTAACATTCAATCTGTGCAATGGGTATTTGAAGGTTATTGTGCCTGTGACAGGTTCACAGAGACTGAGACGTACACTGAGGTCTTCTTCCTCCATGTGGAACTGCTGGAGCCTGACTGTAACATCATCCGCCTGGGACCCAAGTCCCTGGAGGTGCCAGAGTTCTACAGCCAGTCAGACGTCCTAGACGGGAACGTGCTGTCATTCCACTATGAGCGCAGGCCTAACCTGGAATGCACCGTCCGCGTGGCCACGCAGGACACCCACCTCCCTGCCCACGGGCAACTGGTCATTGGGGAGCTGGAAAAACTGGAACCCCGAGGGGATGAACCACACAGTTTTGTCCCCCTCCGGCAACAATTAAGTATGGCCTGTTTTGTGTAACAATTGTATAGCTCTTCATCCTTGAGACATGTGAGGTTTTGTCCACCAGATCCGACATTGATTCATGGAACTATTCAGTTAGTCAGTTGAAGGCATGTACAAGTTCACATGCTCAGCCTCCACAGTTACAAATTATTACTGGTGTTATTAAAGGTGTTACAAAGAATTATATAATATTATTATTATAAAATTTATGTTCTGGTTGGTGAATTTGCCATAAAAATCCATCTAATGTGTTGGCGTTGGATGTTTATGTGCAGTAATGTTTTGCCTTAATCTTGACTGAATATTGAATATTTAATATAAAGCCCCGTTTGGCATTGTGCTATGTGCTTTGGCGTTCAGTTTTCATGCTATGCTCTCTTTGAAGTGAACAGGGCAAGGGCCAAGTGTAAAGAAGCTGCTTGTCTGAAGGGAATGAAACTGGTACAGACCACCAAGGTGCCCTGTCACGACTTCCTGGTGATGGGTCTGAGGTACCAGCACATTGACCCTCCTTCGCCTGATATCGATTACATTGCTATAAGGCTGGATCTCACCGATACCAGGAGTAGGAGCATATACCTGGTGCGTTCCCTTTCAGATACACGTCCTTAAGCCAAAGCAAGAAGTTGCCCAGCCTTTTTATTGGAGATGAATTGAACGTACGTGGCATGCTTTTCTCTGTGTGCAGTCGGAGCGTTCGTGGATTCCGGTGAGGATCAAAAACGGAATCCCCAACCAACCTCCCAAACCAGCCTTTATGTCGATGTTTATTCTGGAGGTGGACCAGTTCATCCTCACCCCGCTCAGCACTGCTGCTCTGGATGCTGAGGATGGGGAGTCTCCCAGGTCTCTCCTGGTGTTCAACATAACCAGGCCTCCGCGAGAGGGCTTCATCACTCACCTCTCCGACCACACAAAGCCCATCACCTCTTTCAGCTGGGCGGACCTTAATGACATGCTCATTGCTTACCAACCCCCCAACTCTAGTCATATCCAGCGTCGGAACTACGAGGTACCCCCCTTCCCCAAGTCTCTTCCCCCATGAACCACCGTTTAAATGTCTCTTGCCTTTCGTTGAAACGTTTACGATGCTTGACTTGAATCGAGTTATTTTTTTGTTATCTTTGACTGCTGATTTACTGACAGGTGGAATTTGAGGTCCACGACTTCTTCTTTGAGAAGAGTTCTCCCATCATGGTCCATGTCTCGGTCAGGACCGCTGACACCAACGCACCCAGGGTGTCGTGGAACATGGGTAAGAATCACCTTTCCAGACATGATCGTGGCACAGACAGACCCCTGTGGCACATATGAAGCCTAAGACATGGGGTGTTGTCAGTACTGGGGTTTTAGTGCCACACATATGTGCAATGTTGCTCCGCTTAACTGAGATTATCTCACAGGTCTCAATTTGCTCGAGGGACAGTCTCGTCCAATCACTTGGGATCAGCTGCAAATCGTGGACAATGACAACCTGAAGTTGGTGCGTATCATCACTGTGGATGGGCTACAGCATGGGAGGCTCACCGTGAGAGGTAATGAAACAAAATTGTTTCCTTTAATGAGCGTTACTCAACATCTTAGCAACAACTAAGAACCAACAGAATTGACGTTATGGAGACAAAAAAGAATAAAATGTCTTCCTCAACTGCATTACCACAAACATGCTATTTTTTTTAAACGTAGTTTTCAATGGCAAAAGACAGTGTTGTTGACACTTCCTGTTTCAGATATATTTTCAGATATCTCTTTCCTTCTTCTGCTAAATAACGTATTGAAAGTGTGACATCCTGTATGATGTAAAAATGTAATTATCAGATTAAATGGAATGATTATTTATAATTTATAGGTTATTTAAAGTGGCTCATTATTTGATCTTGCCCCTGTTATTTCTAACATCCAGGAGGCAAAGGATTCATGTTTACTGTGAGTGACATCAAGGCAGGCGTGGTGCGCTATCACCACGATGACACTGACACCACCAAAGACTTTGTGGTCTTTCGCATCACCGACGGCCGACACCAAACCCGGCAGAAGTTTCCCATCAACATTCTGCCGAAGGATGACAGCCCGCCGTTCCTCATCACCAACACGGTGCTGGAGTTGTCCGAGGGCCAGACTGCCCTGCTGAAGGGCTCCATTCTGCAGTCCTCTGACATGGACTCCAGCGATGACTACATCCTGTTTAACGTCACCCGGCCACCCCAGGCTGGGGAGCTCATGAAGATTCCAGGCCCTGGGCTCACAGGTGCGACAGGAATGTATAAGCCCAGCCTTAAAAATAGGAATCCCCATCAGGCCCCACTGGTTTGCTTTTCGTAAAAGTGATCAATTGATTAAAAATACTTCATGGAAAACGGGTCAGGATATGCTAATATTAGAGTATTAAGTAGTAATATACTGCAAATGAATATGTAGATAACTTCTGATAGATCCGTTCCAGCTTGTTCTTCTCCTTGACCTCTCTGTTAGAAAATGACACAGAATGTTCTTGTCCACTCAGGTTACCCCATCACCCGTTTCCTCCAAAAAGACCTTTTCCATTCATTAATCTATTACCGTCACCTGGGGAATGAGGTTTTTGATGACTCCTTTGAGGTAGTGCTCTCTGATTTCCAGGACCCTCCCAACCTCTCCGAGCCACAGGTACGCTATGTAGTTCAACACTCTTGTTTGTATCGTGTTGTTTGCTGTTTTGGTCTCTTGGGGCCATAATAGGTAAAGGAATTATTTGTTTTAAATTATTTTCTTTATTGGACCTCATCAGGTTATAACGGTGCACATTACTCCAGTGCATGATCAGTTACCAAAGGAAGCACCAGGAGTAACTCGGCAACTGGTCGTTAAGGAGACAGATGTAATACATCTGACCAAGAAGCAGCTACATTTTATAGACCCAGAATCACCTGACAGCGAATTAACCTATACAGTGACCACACCTCCCTTCTACAGCTCTAATCATGGGTGAGCATGGGTCCAGAATCCAGGACTGCAAAACCCCCTTCATCACTGTTATAGTCACAATTCTACCCTCTTACTTATCCTTCATTGATCCGAATCTGAATGCATATATTTTTCTTGTTGTTGTCCAGAGGGCATGATGCTGGAAAGTTGTTTCTGGTTGACAGCATTCCAAAATTTACCAAAGACCCCAATGTACCGGTACTAAGACTGTTCACCCAGGTAATAAACTTTAGAATTTTGACCTATGTCTTTGGTTGTTGCTTGGAGACTTAACAGAATCTAATCAGGTTGGGTTTTTTCCCCCCCAGAATGCAGTCAACTACATGAAGGTGGCCTACATGCCTCCAATCCAGGACATCGGGCCCTACCTGCAGCACATCCAGTTTGTGCTTTCTGTCACAAACCAGCAGGGCGGCACCCTCATCGGGATCTGCTTCAACATCACAGTGCTACCTGTAGACAACCAGGCCCCTGAGGTACCCCAGCGCAATCAGGCCCGGCTAAAAGGGACCCGTCAGACCTGGAGAAAAGAACTCAGAGCCGTTTACTGTCTTCTCAGGTGCATGCGAAACCACTGAATGTGCTGGAGGGGGGAGAGTGCCAGGTGGGCTTGGACCGCCTGTTGCTGACAGATTCGGACTCCATGGAGGAGTCACTGCGGGCGGAGCTTAGCAGGGAGCCTCAGTATGGTCAACTTCACCTGGACGGCGTCCCCATGATACCAGGACAGGCCTTCACTCTGGAAGACCTGAAAAGCCTAAAAGTTAGGTCAGATACGCTGAGCGAATTTCTCGACTTACTTTTAGCACTCCAAGCCCAGGTGTTCTGACTCAGTTAATGCTCTATGCTTGAAGTTCTTGGTTCTCATGTCATCACTCTGTGTTTACTGAATGACTTCCATGTGCGGGAGCCAATAAACGTCCCTGTGCATCACCAGCATCTGCTGAGGACAGAAATGTTAAGGTTTTAGGGTCTTATTTTGCATGGTTTATGGGAAAACAAAAACGAGAAAATCAAAATGCTGTGCCATCTTAATCAATAATAGTTTTTTGTATTGATTTTATATCACAATATTGAATGTGATTCATTCTTACAGGTATCACCACGATGGCTCTGAAACGGTGAAGGATGACATAGTTTTTATCGCTACTGATGGTGTCAACACAGTAGACTTTGTACTGCATGTGAAGGTAAGGGAATCTTGTACCATGCACCAAAAGCAGATGTATTTTGTATTGTGTATATTTCCTGTGTGCATCTGAAAATTGTACTGCAGCATTTCAACAACAGTACAAGCTAACTGGATCGCATCATTGTCGATTGAGTAACTGAGCAATGGAGTACAATTGGCAGACAGCCTTTTAGGAAAAAGAGGGAGGGAGGGAGGGAGCTGAAAGGCTTTCTCTGCTCTTTGCTTCAGCAATGTGGGTGCTTGCTATTGCACACAGCCACTTACACAGATGTAGGACTTCAATGCTTCGTGTGTCGCCACCATCACAATTCTCATTGCCTTTCCCTTTCTCATCTGCAGGTGACGCTGGTCAATGACGAGATACCTGTCCTGATGCCTGGCCTTAGTCCCATGCTCCGTTGTGCAGAGGGACAGGAAGTGGTGATCACCGCAGAGTACCTCTACGCCACAGACAAGGATAGCGATGACAGCAGATTGTCCTACATGGTCGCTTGCCAGCCTTACCGTGGAGTGGTGCATAAAAACGGCGTTGTGGTGGATCAGTTTATCCAGGCAGACATAATTACAGGGTCCATCACCTACAAGCACACAGGTTAATTCTACTTATGGAGACACACACATATGCTAAGTTCCTCCCTCCTCACTTTGTGGAATACATAACTGCATTCCCCTAACCATTATGTCGCTTGAAGAGAATGTCATCTTTGAGGGTGTTAAACTTTTTTTTGTGTGCGGCATGCATTTAGCTTGGGTCTCGGTGTAAAACCACTGACACAATATCATCTGGTAAGGCCTTTGAGGATTCTGGCATTGGGTAACGTGGCATGTTTTCCCAGGAGAGGAGATTGGACTGACTCCTCGCTATGACACCGTCACGTTTGTTATCTCGGATGGAGAGGCAGAGTGCTCCGATGATAAAGGACCTGCACCTCACTGGCCCGCGACCCGGCTCCAGGAGACGCTACCTGTGTACGACCTCAACATCACAGTGTTTCCTGTGGACAGCCAACCCCCTTCACTCGCTACTGGTGATTTCATCTCCTTTTGAATTTGTCCGCTGTCTCTATAACACTGGAATTTGTCATAAATTGCAGATAGGTTAAGATAAGTTGTGCAGAATTTCCTCATCATTCTGAGAATCTATAATGAGATTTTCTTCTGCGGAAGTGGCACATGATCATCTCACACGATCTGAAACAATTATTCGTAGAGGTGTTTTATGATGTATCCATTAATTTTATGGATGCAAGCTACTCAAAATTTCTAAACCAGGTATGTATAATTTCTTCCAAGCTCCACAATCATCTGGCAGTCCGTCATGCAACACGGTATCATTATAACATTCACACTCGTGCTCACAGGGGAAGTGTTTGTGGTGGACGAGGGAAGCTCAGCCACCATTACTGTGACCCACTTGAGGGCCTCTGATGTCGACACCCCCCTGGTGGACCTGGAGGTTGTCCTTGTATCTCCTCCGCAGTTTGGCTACATCGAGAATATCCTGCCAAGCCCTGGGTTTGAGAAAAGCAACATGGGTATCAGCGTTGGTGTGTATTTAAATGCAACAGGCCTCCATTCGCCCATGACTGTTGTCTATTTCAAAGGCGGTACATTTACCTTTCAAAAAAGTTGAATTGGTTCAAAGTATGAACGCACATTTTACTTCATGTTTTCTGTCTGCCAGGCTCATTTGCTTACAGAGAAGTGAAAAATGGTCACATAAACTATGTGCAGTCCAGGCATCAGAGAATCGAGCCCACAGTGGACCAGTTCATGCTCTACGTGTCTGACGGCAAACGCCGCTCACCTGACATACCCTTTTACATCATCATCACCCCCACCAATGACGAGGTCCCGGAATTCCTGGCCAGAAACATCACCGTGAGTTCAACACTGGAGAGCTGTTCAGCCATGTACTCAACACACGTGAAAGTACATTGTTACTAATAGCTGAGCCAACGCAAACAGATTGCATTATTCTGATTATATGTTTTTGGAAAAACACTTATCCCTGCCGTTGCTGATGAGTCCGCTCTCCCGCAGGTGCGCGAGGGACAAATGAAGGAGCTGGACCCAACCGTCATCAACGTGGTGGATCTGGACGTGCCAAGGGACAACCTGGTGTTCAGCGTCACCGAGCAGCCTCAGCACGGGGCGATCATGGCCAGGTCCTACGGGAACGGCATTGGGCGCTACAGGCGGCTCAACCCGGAGGTGGCGATGCAGGAGTTCACTATGGAGGAGCTGAAGTCCGGTACTCGCTCCTGGTCGGAAGACGACTCAGTGCCTAATTAGCTCTCCCCGAAACTCCAGTGCACCTCAGGTTCAGCGTGGGCTTAGACCGCAGGCTGTTATCCAATTCCTTCCATACTCTCTATTAGTTTTCCACGGGATATTATGATGGCTTTAGACTGTGTTCTGTCCTTGAACCAGCTGGGCTTTTATCAAACCACGTTAGGTCAAATACTTCTTCAGGTCACTGGTTCATATTCCCAAATCACCAAAGTGCACATTCTTGACTCCGTTCCATAAGACACCAATCCTCTGGACACTGACACACTGCAGATGACCCCGCTGTCACCCAGGTGTCAGTGTGGTCAGTGATCTATGTTGACAGTGTCACTTGCCCCACAGGGATGTCCATCATGTACCTTCACGATGACTCCGAGACAACGCAGGACAGCTTCTCCATTCAGCTCACCGATGGGAAGCACCAGATCCTGAAGCATGTGGCGGTCAGGGTCTTGCCTGTCAATGATGAGATTCCCCGTGTGATAAGGTATCACTGCGTGAGAGCCC
This sequence comes from Hiodon alosoides, assembly GCA_025775065.1. NCBI lineage: Eukaryota > Metazoa > Chordata > Actinopteri > Hiodontiformes > Hiodontidae > Hiodon > Hiodon alosoides. The sequence continues at coordinate 27,231 of JAOYSI010011705.1, read as the reverse complement.
CAGTCCCAAACATTGGCTTCTCACAGGGTGACATATTACTGTAATTAAATCAGAATTTGAATTAAATGACCTGTCAGTCTAAACTAAAATTCTTGGAAAATGAACCCGAGTGGTTCTACTTGAAGCAAAATAACTAAGATAAAGCAGCTCCTCTGATTTCATGTTTAATGAAATCCAATAAATCAACAGGCAACTTGAAACTTCACACACTGTGGCACTTTTGCAGTTGATACGCCAGCATTCATCACAAGTAAAAGCCTTCCGACTATATTGTTCATGTTCACATGAAAGACCTTTATTAAGCTTTTGGCATATTTTAAGCATGCACTCAAATATGTGCATGGAAACGCGAAGTTCTTTACAGAGCACAAGAGTAAAAAAAATGAGGCTCACTCACTGACTTAGGTTGTCCAACATGGCTATAAACATTGATTGACATTGATTGAACTGAACCACCACCTGACACCCTGCAGGAATACTGGGATTGAGGTGGAGATGGGAGAGTCCAGATTGATTTCCAGTGCCGTCCTTTCTGCCCAAGATGACGACACTCCCACCCAAAACATTCTCTACATGTTCGAGAGTCTTCCCACACAAGGGCTGCTGCAGATTAAGGTAAGCAGCCCATCCTGACAGCTTCTTAAGGATCTGACCCTGTAATCAATTTTACATCTTCACTGTAAGGCCCTAAAAGATATATGGATGCAAACCAAACGTTTGCATTCATATATCGACATGGGTGCAGCACAGATTGAGACCTCAGCACCTGTCTGCTCTTCCAATCCCTTAGGCAGGTCTGGACTGGATGCCCCTCGACACAGGGATGAGCTGCTCCCAGGAAGCAGTGGACCTGAACCTGCTCAGGTACTACCACACCGGCCCGGTGGGCTCACAGAGCCAGGACTTCTTCGTATTCTACCTGCTGGACGGCGCAAACCGGTCCCCTTCTCAGCACTTCCACATCTCTGTGAAGGACATGGAGAAAGGTGAGCTTGAAGGGTTTGTCAGTGTTGCTGGAGATCCGTACGTCCTGGGATGCCATTCTCTGAAACACAATTACGCTGACCTTTAATTCAGTGTCGCTTAAGCATGTCCGAGATGCACGCTTTTGTAATTTAAAGTCAGTATAATCGATTCAGCTTCTTCCGAGCATCAACAACCAAATCCTGTGACTTTTTAGTTGTAGCTACTCCGAGAAAATACACGCAAATAGTCACTAAATAGACAACAGTATGACTTGACATAAATAGCATATATCACATTCTTCTCAATGTCTGTCCTCCCGGTTTCACAGGGGACATTGTCGTCTTCGTCAAGCCACTCAAGACCAGTCGGGGAGAGCGCGTGACGCTGACCACTGAAGTCCTGCTGGCGGTGGACGGCACAGACAAGCCTGAGGAGCTCCTCTACATCATCACCAACCCTGCTTCCCACGGCCACGTGGAGTACATCATGCACCCTGGCGTGCCCATCACCACCTTCAGTCAGATGGATGTGGCTGCCAACATTGTCTGCTATGTCCATGACAACAGAGCCTCCCAACCAAGGGAGACACTAAGGTGCACTGGGAGAGGGTGGGGCGTGGTAACACTGTGTGACACGACTGTATATCTTTGATATACAATGTTCATATTGATAAACTACCAATGGCTTTACAGTAGCCATACCTTACTAATTAAGTTTACCGACAGCTGGAAGCATTATGAAAGTTTCTGCACATTTTATCATAACTCTAGTCATAACTTTATCATAACTTTAGTCATAACTGTGAACAAGCAAACAAATCAGTGTCTTTTGCTGGAGTGAGAAAAAAAAGTAAACAATAACCTTAGTGCTGTAGATTAGCACTCTTGACCATGCTGTCACTCTTCTTGCCAGATTTATAATCAGCAACGGCCAGTCCACCCGTAACGGCACCCTGGAGATTGAGGTGGAGACAATGGACCGGGCACTGCCTTCCCTCCGACACAACACCGGCCTGCGCGTGATCCAGGGCTCCACCACCGTTCTGTCCCCCGAGGCCCTGAGCCTCTCCGACCCCGACACCCCACCCACCGCTCTCCTCTTCCTCCTGGCCAAGCCCCCACAGTTCGGCCAGCTCCTCCTACAGGGGACGCCACTTGTCAATGGGAATTTCACCCAGCAGCAGCTCCTGGACTTGCACGTGGCCTACAGGCATGCCGGACCCTCCCAGATCGATCATTTCAGCTTCACCGCCTCTGACGGCACCAACCATGGCTTCCTGGTGGAAGGGAGGATGGAGACAGAACCCATCATCTTCACCATTCAGGTGGGACAGAACACAGCTAAGCCCTCCAATCAAAGTGATTCACTTTCAACTTCGGACAATTTAAAAAAACTAATTATAGTGGCACAGAGCACACATCTTATCAGAGAGTAATTTAGTTAGGAAATATTGTATATGTATATACGATTGTAAAGTATTAGAAACTCTGAAAGTGCTTTCCAAGTCATGATGATAAAAGGCAATAGGCCTACAGTTAATATTAAGGTTGCAGAGCAGTATTTAACATTTTATCGGGAGAACCTGGATCTACAGTGAGATATCGTGGTTCATTGGTTAAGTGTGAGCGTCGCTGCGTCTCCCAGTTTCAAAAGTTGTGCAGTGTTAGCCCGGCATTAGCACCAAGGATGTGCTTATGCTCACCCACAAGAGTGTGACTATCGCTCACTGTTTTCCACTGTGTGTTGTCAGATAGAGACCCTGGACAGCGTGGTCCCCCAGGTGGTTCAGCTGCAGGTCCTGTGGAAGGCAGAGCTGCTGAAGGATGGGCGTTACGGCATCTTCCTGTCCTCCAGGGAGGTGAGGGCGGAGGACGCTAACACCCAGGACCAGGACGTCACCTTCCATATCATCCGCCCACCGCACTTTGGCTATCTGGAGAATGCCAGCACAGGTGTGTCCTTCGAGGCTGGAGTGCCTTGCTTTGACTGCTGTCCCTCAGGAAATCAGCATCTGTACAGCTGTTGTGTGACATCATGATATACGGATCCCTCTCTTCCTCAAAGGCCAGTTTGTGCGTCAGCGCTTCACTCAGAAGGACCTGAAGCAGAGGAACGTCCTGTACATAATCAACCCCTCGCTTGAGGCCCTGTCCGACAGTGTACAGTTCCAGGTCTCTGACCCCCTGGGGAACACCGGGGCGCCCCACACGTAAGGCATCTCCAACCGCAAGCATCACATGGTGAACGTCAGCATGCATCACATAGCAACCGTCAGCAAAATCCTATGGTGGTCCTGTTCGGCTCCCACAGGCTGGAGTTCCACTGGGCCAGGGTGGAGCTGTCTCAGTCTGAGCACACGGTGTGTGAGGACGTGGGCGCGCTATCGTTAACCGTGCTGAGGGCGGGCAACCAGGCAGAGTCCTCATATGTGGCCATCAAGGTACAAATTCCCCTGCTCCATGCTCTTCATCAAAGGATCTACTATTTAAAAGTGATGTTCGTGTCTGTATCAACCAGTGCTGAGGTGGCTTCTTCATTTTAGGTGACAGACATCACAGCTTCCTCCGGAAAAGACTTTACCTTGAGTCCCTCAAGTTTAATCCAGTTTGATCCTGGTATGTCGGCAGTGCTCTTTTGTTAACCCATCAAAGTTATGCTCTATTTTATTTTCACCTTTTCTTCAGAAAATCTCTCAGAAAGCCTCAGAATCCAGCAGGTCCACCTGTAAGATCTTCCTACCCCATGCCTTATGAGAAAGTAAAAGAGTAAATGTTCTATTTAAGGAACACATTTAAATGAGGAAGAGCACTCTGATTAAATAAAAGTACGAAGGAGCTGTCTAATGTAAATATGTCTTGTGGAGGATGGATTTGCACTGGCATGACTTCTGAATATCCCTCAGGTGTGTCACGCAGAACCTGGCGGATCGAGATCACCCAGGATTGGCTAGAGGAGGCAGAGGAGACATTCCAGGTGATTCTGGCCTCCCCCGTAGGGGCTGTACTGGGCAGGAACACTAACGCGCTTGTGAGAATCATGGACTCCAGGAAAGGTAAAGACCAAGCTTAAAAACACTGCATTTTTGCACTCCTGTCTGCTGTTGAACCCTAGTTCCAGCAGCAAAACTTGGGGCACAAAAGGCAGACAGTCACATGATCCGGGTTTGAAGCGTTAGTTGAGTGTGTGCTAGCAGTGTGGCGCACATTACTGACTCTGCCTGGTCCCACTCTCCTGCAGGCCAATGCAGCACCAGACAGCCACCAGAGGGCACCAGATTTGGAGGGCAACAGGTCCATCGGGGGCCTCCTCCTCGCCATGCAGCCATCCAACTGGAGACCCTGCCGTTTACTGTGGCAGATAGGGCGGTCCGAGGAGACGATATAGTCTCATATGAGCACCCCCCTTCCTACAAAAAGCTGAGGACCATTAGCAATGGGAAAACAGTAAGCCACCACTCCACCGTCACACAAACTTTCCCTGTGGTGTTTTATCTCTGCCAAATAATTTTGAAGTTGGAAGAACCATTTGGAGGACACTTGTTTCCACATGATAATTTGTCTGGAAAACAGCTTTGTCATCTTTTTGTTTGGGTAATGTTCCATCTTACAAACTGAAGGACAAAGTCGTCAAGCATATTCAGTCAAAACAGTTTTCATTTATATTGAAACTCTTCAATCAATTTTCCCTCAGGTTCGCCCATCTTCTGTTCATCGAAATGGATCAGATGTGGTGTTCACAGTAAGAAACCCCTCATTTAAACCATCTTGTACTGGACACTGCTCTGGTTTATTTAGCTGTCATAGCTGAATATACCCCCCCCCACCCCCTCCATTCCCCCGTTCCTACAGTACCATGGGATCATGTCAATGCGGGTGGAAGACGACTTCTCTCCCTCCCGAAAGGGGAGGAGAGCCAAAGTGACCGTGACCAGTAGAGGACAGCAGATTGGCCCAGATGCTTCTCAGGGAAACAGTGCGGCACCGCTTCCAGACACCAGAACTTCCAGGCTCCACGAACAGGTATGGACAGGCAAAACCTTGCCATGATTGTTCAAACGATGTTTACTGTCCATATTTGAAACTCACAAGGGTCTGAGGGTCTGGGTTGCTTCTCGTCAGGATGCCCTGAGCCAGTTGTATCCAAAAGCCTGCACCCCTGAGTTGATGGGGCTTCTCCACCTCAGCCAGAATTCCAGCCAGCTTTTCCGCTGTGATGGAGTCTCCTGGAGGCCCTGGGCCCCCACTAAGCAAGTAAGCCTGACGTTTCTAGTTGCATAGTAGTACCTCTGGGCCTCATGAAAGATTATTTATAAGGTGAACGTCCACAAGGGGCTAATTCTTCCCCGTCCACCAACCCAGGCTATTGACGCTCAGAAGTGCCCCCAAGGATGGACGTACCACAGCGGCGGCTGCTACTTCCTGAGCGCCGAGCAGAAAGCCACGTGGAGCACAGCCACAAGAGCCTGCAAAGAGAAGTAAGGAACCAAAATCCTGCTGCATGACAGTATGGGGCCAAACTCAGCTCAGATCCCTGGTGCCATAGTGACCTCGGTTCCACTGTGATAATAGAGCGGAGGGCTGCTTTGGAGCCATCTGGTGGTGGTGCTGGTGAGCCAGTATGCATTAGCACAATTGGCTATACTTAAATGGGGGAAAAAATATGAAAAACTCAGAATCCAAATTTATAAAAAATGTTTTGCTATCATACTGTTCATAACTACTATATGTCTCACTTTGCATTTGTTCTTTACTTGACCAGACACCATGGCAACCTTGTCAGTATTCTCTCAAAATCAGACATGGACTGGTTGTGGGACTTCACTGGACGGAAGCCATTCTGGATTGGTAAGACTCTTTTTAGTGTTATTCTAATTGCCACTGAATTACCATTCCAGAATTATTTCACCAGACTAGTGACAGAAGGCATGTCACTGGTACGTGTGTGTGTTTGTGCATGTGTCTGCTCACCACAGCAGGAACTAACCTAGAATTGAGAAACAGAACTTCCTCAATTCTCCTTGCCCCCTTCTCGCCCCTCAGGTTTAAACGCCAGGGAGAAGAGAGGGCAGTGGGAGTGGGTGGGCGGGGAGCCAGTCATCTACACTAACTGGAGGAAGAACCCGCCATCCTTGAAGAAGGAAGGGGGCAAGAACTGTGTGTTGGTGAGGAGGAGGGCAAAGTGGCAAGTACAGGACTGCAAAAAGGGGAAGGTACATGGCTATGTGTGCTTCATCAGATTATGAGCTCTACCAAGTGGCGCAGTCCTGTTTACATGTGCCGAGCAGCAGACCAGAAGGTCTTAAACTGAAGCTATGGTATTTGCAGTGGTGACCCTTGAAAACATTGTCTAAGCCCAACTATGTAGACGGCGAGCTATTGTATGTGAATATCTAAGATGTAGGTTTTATATACTAGTATTATTGTGAAGTTAATAACAAACATTACACCAACTGCTCGAGCTGATGTAACTGGTGTGAAACAAGAATGAAACATTTGGAGAATTTGGTTCATGATATAAGGTTATGAACTAAAGTGCATTTAAGCTGGAAAGATCTTATTATTTTATACGATTTATTAAATCATCGTTCACTATTCGGGAGTGAATTTTTCTATTGATGTTTTATGCAAAATGCATAAAATCTTTAAATATGTAAATTATTCATTTGTATTTATTTTTCATCAGAGGAGCCGGTTAGCCGGTTTAGGTAGATACCGGTTATCAGGATATCAAGGCTTTTATCACAGACAGTCATTTACTGGGATCATATATAATATTTTTGTATAAATAATATGGTGTTTTCTCCAGTGTGGATCCAATCAAAGGAAAAGTGTCTCAAATAGTGTGAGGAAAGGGAAGACTAAGCCTTAAGCTGAGTTCCAGTTTGCAGTTGCCTGATCACTGATCTAGCCGTGTCTGCACAGTAAAATAAAACTTTTGTATTGAATGTTTGCGTCATTGCATGTTAACTTCCTAAAAAGGTTTTTCTGACCCATTTTGTTGTAAACACATTTTTCCTTCCCCCTGTGATTTTCTTTATTCAGAAATACACCATTAAAAGATTTTTGAAGTGAATGCTTTTATATGACAATAAAAGGATAGCAAATATTATAGAGATCGAGGTGAATACTACTTGTAGCTTTGCACAAAGGCCTCTTAGATACGTCTCTCTACACATACAGGACATATTTCTGACAATTAACAACAAGGCACATTGATCTGAAAAATACATTTATTGTGGCCACAGGTTAGAAACACCGTTACGGTTGTGCGGATTACACTTCCTGCAGAGACTGAGCAGCACGCTATTCTATTTTGGAATGAATAACTTCACACTTTTGTAGACATCTACAGGATACACAAGAGTATTGCAACGATCATTCAACTAGTCCGTTTTTGTGCAATCGTTTTTGCGCGTTGGCTTTCACAGTCACCAGGTTTATAATCCAGCCTCTCTCAGGTCAGTATACTGTACAAAGCAAGGCTACAGGTCAGGATCATCAGCTGGTATGCAAACTGCAGATAGAACAGAAAGACTTGCCAGTCGAGATAACAGACTGGTTAAAGAGACAACAATGGGTGCAAAATTTCTTCCATTTATCTCTACCACTGACGATTGTCTAGGACAATACAGGCACTTTAAGAGTTCTCCTTTTTACAGGACAATGGTATGAACAGAAATTCAAACAATATTTGCTTCAATCCTTGAAATGTATACGCCATGTGACCAATGTCGACACATATTGACAGTCTGAACAGAAACAGCATCAGCGAAACCAAATATTTTTGCTCAATAAACCGTAACTCTTCTAGCCTAAGGTTAAGCAAAGGAAAACCTTCACCCAAGGCGTTTCCATCCAGCCTGGTTTGACCCGAGGGACAGCGTACGGGCCAAGATCAATCTCAAGCTGCCAGTGCGACGAAGGCAATTCTAACGAGTTTGTATAATTGGCCAAGAAAGCCAGGACCGTCAAACAACTGCCCATTACCCTGCTGCTGCAAGTTAGCGTCAAAGAAATAGCTCCACAAACGGACCAGTTCAACGAGACATCCAGATGAGCCACAATACACAAAATCAACCTTATAACACCAGATGGGGAAAATGCCGCTTTGATCCCTATACAAGACAAAGACGTGAACGGGACGGAAACCAGATCACGGCAGACTAAACCTTGCATCTCTACCTTGTTTTCGGCCCGGTTACTACGGTTTGGCAATGACGAGGTAGGGCGAGAAGTTAGACAAGCTTCTCGGGGTGACCACAATGAGACGTTGTCAGTGCCAAGTCCGGGACAGAACGGGACAGTGTCGTCTCCCGCTGGGGCTGGTCGAGTTAATAGCGTGCACTACGGTTAACGCGGTGGGAAGTTTTACACGGAGGGCCGAAATCAAAGACGGGGGTTCAGTCTTTACAGCAGAGTGCTCTTCTGGGAGGGAGGGAGGGAGGGAGGCCCGTGGTTCTACCCTACTTCCCGGACATCTTCCGGATCATGTAGTTGAGGATCCCGCCGTGGTGGAAGTAGGTAAGCTCCACATCCGTGTCGAACCTCATACACGCCTGGAACGTCTTTCCTGTGTCCAGCTAGTGGGATTCACAGTAAATCAGTTAAAACCCCCCTATCAACGACGACGCCGCCATCTCAACCAGGTAGGTAGTGGCAGAAGTCTAACCTGCAACCTGGTTTTATGCAACTTTGAAAACATAATAAGATGTAACTAAGACTACAACATTGCAGAATAAGACTAAATCCCCAGTGCAATGGAGAAACCTTCTCAACTAAATAAGCAAATCTCATAAATCTTATTCTAAACAGACAAAGCCAATTCATTTTATATTGTTCTTTTTTAGAGCATTTCTGCAGACCGTTTCCTCAGCGTTTCACAGCCTCAGCGGCCTTGGTCTGTACGAGCGTTCCTGTGCGTACCTTGACGTCGACGATGATCCTGGGAGTGAGCTGTTCAGGGACGAGGATGGTGTAGCGCTCTTGGCCTGTGAGGCCCAGCGTCTCGGCCGTGACCCCTGGGAGGTATTCCAGCGGGATAATCCCCATGCCCACCAGGTTACTGCGGTGGATCCGCTCGAAGCTCTCTGCCAGCACCGCCTTGACGCCCTGGCGTAACACACAGCACGAGAGGGGAGTGACCCACAGGCTCCTTCTTACCTGCAGCTCACACTGTGGCCACAAGGTGTCCCGGCCAATGGAGACTTCTTTGCCCTTTGGGATTCAACCCCCCAAAATCTGGAGTACTGTAGTCACACACTGTTATGTAGCATTTAATTGCAGAGGATGTCAAATTAAATTCGGCATTAAAAACTAAATTTGCGCCACTGAATAGAAAAAGTTTGTAGCAACATATTTTCCACTAACATCCTTTTGAAACAAACTGCAAATAAGTTCCTACTGAGAAAGATAAATCATAGGAATTCTATCGCAAATAAACAAGTGAAAAACAAATATAAATATAAATATGAATCTATATCATATACATAGATACGTACACACACACACAATGTTTGAAATGGAGAGTGTTGTTTAAATGATACCCCTCACAGTGGGCGAGGTGTGAGAGGTCCCACGTACCAGGAGAAAAGGTCCCTTGGCGCCCCAGTCCCTGGAGCTGCCTGACCCGTACTCCTTCCCAGCCAGGACCAGGAGGGGCAGCCCAGCCTGCTGGTAACGCTCGGCAGCATCGAACACATCCAGCTGGAACGAGACAGTTACAGGGTGGTTTACACACTGTGCAGACACACGCCAGTGACCGAGCTCAAAACTGACTTGGTCTGGAAAAGCCACACTGACTGAAAGCTGACTTGGTCTAGAAAAGCACAAACTGACTGAAAGCTGACTTGGTCTAGAAAAGCCAAACTGAGGAAATCTGCAAGGACGTGGCATAGTTGTAAGGTTTGGCCTCATCAATAAATCAATATGCAAATAACACAATGTCCACAATTAACGCGCGAGCTGAAGGGCCCGTTACCGTTTCTCCCGAAGGCAGGTGCAGTGTGCGCGGGGCCTGCTTGTTCAGGAACTTGTTAAAGAGGCGGATGTTGGCGAAGGTCCCGCGAGCCATGACGGCGTCGTTGCCACGGCGAGATCCGTACGAATTGAAGTCTCGTGCATTCAGTCTGCAGGCACGGAAACAGAAGCATTAACAACCAAACGCAGTGGCAAAAAAAGATATAAATACTGGGAACAACTTTGCTCCCTGCAACCCCTTAAACGAATCCTGTTTATTTAAGTGAGAGCATCAGTACCCCCTGCTGGTCAGGTAGCGTGCTGCAGAGCTGTTACGGGCAATGTTCCCAGCAGGAGAGATGTGATCTGTTGTGACAGAATCTCCGAGGTTCAGCAGAACGTGGGCATCGACGATCGACCTGGGCGGCGCAAGCTCCATCGTCTGGGGGAGAAAAGACTCGTGAGGATTCATGAGCGTTTGCGTAAATCTCACATACGCCGACGCCCTCGAAAGATCGCGCGGATGAAGTACCAGTCCGTCGAAGAAAGGCGGAGACTTGATGTAGGTGGAGCTGGTGTCCCAGGTGTACAGCTTGTCAGAGGGGGCGTTGAGGGAGTTCCAGCGCTCGTTCACTTTCTGCACGTGGAGCACGCACTTCGGTCAGCTACTTTATACCGTACAGTTAATACTGCAGTTACGATGCATTAGCGACAACTTTCACCTCCTCGCTCCCCGCTCCCCGGTTTCAAGAGCCAGTTTACCTCAATCTTCTCATACACCTCTCTGAACATGCTGGGAATGACAAACACGCTCTCCACGGCCTGGATTTCCTCACGCGTTGGCCAAATGTCCCTGAGGAAGACCTCCTCCCCATTGGGGTTCACCGCTGACCGGAGACAGACAAACATCAGCAGCTGCCAACCATTTCAACAGCACAGATTGACACGGTTACAATCTTAAGACAGACGCTATGCTCTCCATTTAGCTACGATGCTAACGTGACAATTCCCGGGTGTTGCGCGTTCTCACCCAGCGGCTGTTTGTCAAAGTCTATCCGGACGGTGCCGGCGATGGCGTAGGCGATAACCAGCGGCGGCGAGGCCAGGTAGTTGGCACGGGTGTTGGGGTGGACGCGGCCCTCAAAGTTCCTGTTGCCGGACAGGATCCCAGCTGCTACAAGATCCCCCTGAAGACGTGGACAACAGTGTCGCCAGGGTTCTGCATGACATCACAGCACAAGCCGCGTTCGGTTCGCCTGCACACGGCACGGTACCTGAGTGATGGCTTCGACCACTGTCTCCGGTAAAGGCCCACTGTTCCCTATGCAGGTCATGCAGCCGTAACCCACCACATCAAACCTGAGAGGAGCGCGGGCAAAGCATTTTAAAAACATGCCTGAGCGTCAGTAATTGACATAAAATCTCGTATCTCATAACATGAAATCGGCCATTAAGTTTCGAATTATCTAGATCACATCAAGTACACTTACAATTATTTTTGTAAGAGACATTAAGCTGAACAAATACTCTTCAATCTATAAATGTTCCATTTGCAACAGTTTTGACATTACCCCAGCTGGGAGAGGTAAGTCATGACGCCGCTGTCCTTCAGGTAGGAGGTGACCACCCCGCTGCCAGGAGACAGGCTGGTCTTTATGTAAGGCTTCACGCTCAGACCCTTCTCCACCGCCTTCTTCGCCAGGAGCCCTGAAACGCACAGGCAATGTTGACTTTCAGTCTGAGCTTTGAAATGGCTCTTCACAAACCCGACCCGAGGTTTTTCCAATATCGACTGAGGTGGGTCGACTCTTTAAATTTGCCTTATAGCCCTAACTTGTCAAAAATCAGTCCTTGCTCCCTATAGCCATATATATAGTTTGAAAGTGCTCTACCAAGAACAGGGTTTAGAACCACTGTCAGGGGTGGGCAACAGGTACTTATGGTGCGGATGACTACACTTGCGTTTTTACAAGCATGGCACATACCAGCCCCCAGCATGACGGACGGGTTGCTGGTGTTGGTGCGTTTTTACAAGCGTGGCACATACCAGCCCCCAGCATGACGGACGGGTTGCTGGTGTTGGTGCGTTTTTACAAACATGGCACATACCAGCCCCCAGCATGACGGACGGGTTGCTGGTGTTGGTGCAGCTGGTGATCGCTGCGATGACCACCGAACCATGAGACAGCGAGTACTCTGCCCCGTCGTACTGGAAAGACACGCTGGCAGAGTGGCGCTCGGGGGCCACCTGGAAACCCTTAAAGCCTTGCTAAAGTGAGGGGAACAGCAAAGACAAAACATCTGTGCAGATCATCTGTGTAAAACACAGCAAGGTGCCACCTTCAGCGTAGGAAACGCAGAAGCCCCACAGGACTAACTTTGTCCCAGAGGAATTTACCTTGGCCCCGAGACAGGCATCAAAGTCCTTCTTCATGTCAGACACAGCCACCTTATCCTGGGGCCTCTTAGGGCCACTGCAACAGGGAACCACTGTGCCAAGATCCAACTCTACCACCTGCAGACAAGTACTACACATCACCATTGTTTTTCCTAATACAGCAGCCTAAATGAAGTCATGGTATGTTATTCAACACATATAATCTCTATATTAACTAACCATCTTATATATATATATATATATATAAAATATATAATATATACACACATACACGCATATATATGTATGCAAATAGAGATCTATCATCTAAACATCATAAATGTTGCCCTCCAGGTATCCGTTTTGATGTGATACCTGAGTGAAGTCTGGGTCCTGGGAAGGATCACTGTAGTTTCTGAACATGCCCACTGCTTTCAGGTACTGGGAGATGTAGTTCAGTTTCTCAGCCTCTCGCCCTGGAGAAAAGACAGGAAAGCCAGAAAAGTAGGAGAATTGCAAAACAGGAATACACATCAGACAATTTCAATGAGTTTAAACACTCAAACATTCATTTTACAAAAGGAAATATAACCTTTTTTAATGTATGGGTGACTAAAAAATGTTTTTAAAGATTCTTAAAACTACTGCAGAAGACCAAATCAAATCGCATTTATGTATCCCAAATTCCACCAGGAGAGGTCACTATAAGACTGGAATATAACTCCATCTGAATGAAAACTTGACCATCAGCCAGGTACAGGGAAATGTGAGCAAATCATATCTGAATTCAGTATTTTTCTTCTTAATTGGCTCTGTTCTGATCATCAGAGATTAGCCCTGCTGAGGGGAGCAGGAAGCAGTGTGCAATGTGAGACAGTCCGCACCAGTTTGCTCCAGGTATTTAATACTGATGTGGTCGACGGGGAAGAAGGCAGCTGTGGCCCCATACTCAGGGCACATGTTGGCGATGGTGGCTCGATCGGCGATGGACAGCTGCGCCACACCCGGGCCGAAGAACTCCACAAACTTCCCGACTACGCCCACTTGACGGAGGTGCTGAGTACACAGACAGTCACACAATTGACTACAATGCCCATACTGATGTTGACTGACCTATCCTGTATGATATTTCTCAGACTGAGGCTTGTATACAACCATGCATAATCTCTGTAAGTCAGCACTTAGAGCATAGTCCCATCTAGTGGCACCAGGACCTAAGCAGGCCCGCCGTTAGGAATTGTGGACAGGGGGACAACACTTTCCAAATTGGGCCCCTCATCCCATTTAAGGGTCAACCTGGGGCCGGGGTCATCTGTACCCTTTGCCCCCCCCCCACTGACGGCGGGCCTGGACCTAAACCCTACCTTGGTGACAGTGAGGACGATGTCCGTTGATGTGATGAGTCGGTCTGGGCTTCCCACCAGCCTGTATCCTATGACCTCAGGGAGTACCATGCTAATGGGCTGGCCCAGCATAACAGCCTCTGCCTCGATCCCTCCCACACCTGCAGAGATCAGAGAGGTCAACCAACCAAACCCGCAACCAAACCCTACAGCAGGGCACCTCAAATCTGCTCCTTGAGGGCTAATGGACCCACAAGCACTTGTTATAAAAAATGTCCTGCACAGCCAGATTTAGCCAATGGTTATTAACGAACCAGACATACATCGTTTCATTTTAAACCAAAACGAACAAGCAGAAGTCGACACCAGCAGTACTAAGGGACAGAGCTGAGCGCCTACCCCAGCCCAGCACCCCCAGACCATCGATCATGGTGGTGTGGGAATCGGTGCCCACCAGGCTGTCGGGGTAGTAGTAGCCACCCTGGTCAAACACCACTCGGGCCAGGTACTCCAGGTTGACCTGGTGCACGATGCCGGAGCCCGGGGGGATAATCCGCATGTTCCGAAACGCCTTGGAGCCCCACTGTCAGGCAAAAAGGGGTGCAGTCAGAGGATACCCCAGCCAAGCTCACCCGTCACCACGGAAAACAAACCAGCAGCTTAAGGGACAACTCACTGGCTATTCCATGACAGCATGGATCATATTAATAGCTTTGCGTGATCTTGAACACAGACGGTAAGCGTGCTGTACTACAGAATTCCCCACAGGCGCTTCCACATTACGGTTTTCAGTTTAACGAAAGAGAATACCTTTAGAAACGCAAATCGTTCTCTGTTCCTTTCAAACTCCAGATCCTGGTTCTTCTGTAAACTGTCAGAGCTGCGAGGACAAAAAGAGTTATTCCTGAGACACATACAGACCAGGAGCTTATTGCAGCAATGAAATACATATGAAATACAGTACAGGCCTGGATTAAAGTCAAGGTTTTGTATTGAAAACAAATCGGAAAAATTTATAAATCGCCTTATATTCACGGACCAACCTTTAAAATCAGAGAGCCGCTTAAGTATTAAATAGTTGCCCTGCAGCTGAAATGTTTCTGTCACAGCAAAAGCTGGTGCTTTTTTATGCAAAGTCTCAGGTGAAATCCGTTACATGCTATAGAATTACCTAGAAATTGACAACTGAGTTGTAAGATCAATTTATATTTGAGGCTGTCCCACAAAAAACATTAACATTATTTATTTATTTAAATAAACTACCAAAAAAGACCACAAGAACATTTTCTGAACAGCTGAACCGTACTGGCTTAGCTGGATCACATTCAGATAACAGAGCAAAGTCAGCGTAAACTCATTACTGATTTCAGGGACATTATTTAATACAGCGTTGTGAACCATGAACATTTTTTTTTTTTGGGAAACTATTATTTAACTAGGCCCAACAATGTTCGGCCCCTAAATCAGGTTAGCCCTGAAACAGGACCAATACAGAAAGTCCATCAGCACTTAAAGGGTGGGGGAGGTTGTGACACAATGCAGGGCTGGTGGCAAACGCAGGTCACAGAGCAAGGGTTGGTGTTCTGAGCGCATGAGTGCCCATCCTGAAGCCAGGGGTTGCAACATCGCCACGAGACCAAAGTCCACAGCAACAGGCCACCGCACAGAACCACTCTCAACGAAGCCAAGACGGGTGTGGCAAAGAGGTCCAGGTCACGCAGTGGTCTCTTTTGGACCAAATGTTTGGCCTTCGCCTACAGGCGCAAGCTCTCTGTCCTTCACAATAGTTATAAAATGTTGTACCCTAAAAAATTTTAATTCAGTCCTCCTTCAAAACCAACACTTTAAAATCCTGGATCCTGGTGCGGCTTGAAAGTTGAATCATTAATACATGACTTAGCGTGTCCGATTGGCCGTAACAGGAAAACAAGTCTTCCAGCTGAAATGCTCTCCTATTCAGAGAAAAAGGCCCGGGCCTAGCGTTTAACATGCACCACGGGTTCACAGTGTGGACTCCATCGCCATGGTTATCTCCACACTTCCCACTTGGGGCTTTTGTTTGGGAGCCAATCTTCACCCTGGCCGTGGCCTCCCAACATGCAACCTTCAGAAAAATCACACTTCCTGTCTCCCGGGCTTCCCATAAGAAGCAGATCGACAATGCCGCTGGGACAGACGCGAGAGAGAGGTTTATACCCCTCTGGCCGTTAACAAGATTTTTATATGCTTTTCGTCACGTACGAGAGAGAAAAAAAACAGCTCAAGTGAAACCGGGGAAGGGATTTTGGACACTGATCCAAACAAAAACAAGCAATTCCTGGCAAGTGAAGACAGACGGAGAACATTCTTGACAGCGATGGGGAAGATAGTGAAGGCAGGGGAAGAGATATCTGAGTAAAAGTAATCTGAGAGATTAATCAACAATTACAGCCATCACATAAAAATGCTCCAGCTATTTTTACAAAATGCCCAAAATAACTGCAGTTTTTTTCTCTTTTTCCTAAAGAGGCCACCCTCTGGTCTTAACTGGACCATCTACGCCGACCGCAGCGTTAAACAGGAGTAACGGTCGGGAGACTTGCTTTCTGTTGAAGTCCACCTGGATGGAGTGGTCGATGACCAGGTCGGCAGGGCAGACGGGATTGATCTTCTCAGGGTCTCCCCCCAGCTTCTTCACTGCGTCACGCATGGCGGCGAAGTCCACCACGGCAGGCACGCCACTGGCAGGAGAGGATGAGCAGAGACAGACTCACTACGCACAGCTGGGAAACCGCGCTAGCGAAGGTGCGCCGGAGAAAGGCTGCCACACCACCACATACTTGAAGCACAAGGTCTCACTACAAATTTTACACAATAGTCAACAGGTAAGGAAACACTAGAATCAATCACGACAGATCCGCCAGACAATATTTCAATTGGTCACTGGAAAAAAAACTCACCGTTCAAACGGTTTTCTTAATAAAGGGACCTACCCTACATAGAAAACCTATAATCTTGGAGATCTTTAAGCCATGAGAGTGTGTGGAGGCCCTACGTGAGCGCGGAGACCCAAACCCACGTGAAGTCCTGCAGGATGACTCTGGCTGGCCTGAACGGCACCTCCACGCTCTGCGCCTGCGTTTGACTCCAGTTCAGGATGTTCTCCACGTCGGCCCTCTTCACCAGGAACTCATCGCAGTTCCTCACTGCGGCCTCCAGCAGGACCCGGATGGAGAAAGGCAGGCGGGCTGCATGCCGAGGTCGAGGAAAAGGAGGAACAGAGGAGGAACGAGAGTCGGGAGACAGGAGGCAAGAGCTGGAATTTAAACGCGCACTACCGGATTACTTTTAAAACTTACTCCGATTACTCCGTTCAAGAACAATGACAACAATTCTAATTCTCGCTTCTACAGCAAACACTGTCCTCCTTATTCATTCTGTATTTTACCAGCTGGTTGTAATAACATGTTTAAAAACCAAGTCTAAAAAGAGAGAATAATTCAAAAGATAGGTATATACTAAAAAAATTATGTTTTCAGGCAATCTCGTTCAGGTTGCCTTCTGCAAATGGACACATTGAAAAGATTATCTTTTATTAATGGTAAATCAGCTATATTTGCAGCTTGATTTACAAAAAAATAATTAAAAAATCAGATGAAAGTTAAGGTCTTTCATACAGACACATGAAAAGTAGAAGTATGTGGTAGAATGTTCCAAGAAATCAGTCCATCAATAAAGAGTTAACCTTTTTAAAATTAAGGTAAGAAAATACAAAAACACTAAACAATATAGGAATTGACCTACGTCTACGGAAATTCAAATATCTTTCTGCGTGCGTATGCGAGCATGTCCAACAATACTCAACAATAATAGCCGATGGATGGCCAAGTACAAAGTCCATAACCTAAATCTTTTTGTAATCTCTATTTGGATCTCACTGGACATCATTTTCTTATAGGTATTTTTTTTCATTTTTAAATCAACATGTGGCATTATTGAGTTTGTGAAGGCTCTGACTTACCGTATCTTTGGTCCTTGAGCTTGGACAAGTTGAAGAACTTGCGGTCGGGCTTGGTTGGATCTAGTACCTCCACAAGGTTTGTGAAGGGGTTACTCATGGCTACAGTTGCTCTCGTACAGTCACCTGCAGACCAAGATACACAGTCAATCCCACATTGTTATCAGAAGTAGCAAAATCCAGAAGATCACTAAATGCCACACTCAAGAGCTGCAGAACCTCCCCCCAACCCCAAAATAGAAACTCACCTAAACCAGAGGTGGCCGAATTTCCAGTGTGTTAAATGGAGACACCCTAAGAAACCTCCACGATCCTCTGCTAACGAGAGACACGGCTCTACTTCTGCCTCTATTTAACACCAAAGCCTTGAGCCCCAGCCAAGAGCCCAGACTGGTACGTGACAATTCGGATCACACCATCTGAGATTGTACAGTATATGCCATTCAGAGAGAGGGCGGCAAATGGCTTATCTCTGCCTCTTTGCAAAATAGTTTATTTAGGGACTATGTGCAAGAAAGATCCAAGTTCAAATCTCGACCAAAACATCTGGGCATTCCCACTGGGATGAATGAGTTCAAAGCGGGTTGCAATGAATCCTTAGACGACCACACAACTCAAGACCCAGATCAGACCACTTTACACAGAGGGATTACGACATCAGTGGCCAGCTTTGCACAATATGGAACACGGTCAAGATGTTGGGGCGGGGGGCTGAAAACAACACTGGGAATACTATCTTTAAAAAGCCAAGAAAAGGCCATTGCTACCTGTTCCTCACAGCTCTTCAATATGCTGTCCGTTAGCTGGGTGCCTCCTTTTCTTTCCTCAAAAGACAGAACGATCACCCGAACACTCCCACCCACACCCACACACCCACTGAATCAACATCTAAACTCTCTGCTAGTATAACAATGTTACCAGTGTTTCTAGTCATATATTCAAAACACTGAAGGGATTACACTCCACATCCGTCGCTTTATAAAAGGGGAGTCTTGAAGTTTCCACCAGGCAGTCAGCATCAATTGTTCTGCAGCAGAACCATTTTTACACATTCCAATCAGTTCCTGCTTTGGAATCCATATTACTGCTTAGGTTCTTTAGACTGTAATCACAACTGAGAATTCTGACCAAATATTTAGGCTAGCAAAAAATATTAATCCCCATGGCTCCAACCAAACAAAATATACTATGCCTCAAGGAATTTGACTACTTCCTTAACTACATACATGTCACATTCACCACAATAGCTTTCTTTTACACCCATCACTACTGTGCCGATTTATTATTATTTCAAATATTGTGACGTCGGGCTCAACAACAAACCGGACTGCCACATTCAGAAATGGGACCCTAGCGTTAATAGAGGACTCCAATCTTCCTGAAAATCAGGGATGTATGTTACCGTTAGTAGTACCATTATAGGAGGGGTATCTGAAAGAAAGTTATTTTTTAACTTTCCACTGGTGTTCTGAGCAATTCAGCTTAGTAGTAAAAGAAGACTGAGTGACAGACGGTTATCAGATTTGCTAGCACACCACCACCCAAACATGTCTTTTCACATGCCACCTAAACTCCAGCACAATAAAATCATTCATTGCTGTACACAACAACTTATTACCAAACTCACCCGACGGCACTTCCCTGAAGTGTACATTTACATGCTTGGCTGTGCAATTTATAAGCCATATGTAAATACTCTAATTCACAGTTCTTAGCAGCCTCTCTCAAAAAACCGTTGTATGAATTGTATAAATCCCATTTATAAACCTATCTTATTATAACTTAACTTGCAGTTATTTGGCATATGCATATAGAAATAAATTTCTAGAAATAAATTTCCAAGTCAATATTCTACCATAGCGAGCAACCACTTGAAGAGGCCGTGATACCGAACAACCAAATGACTCGTAATCAATATCATCTCGATCTCGGAGCGCAGCACACAATATTAACCACTTGAACAAGTCTCACTGGGCTCAGCACTTCAACTTCAGCAGGAAGGGTTGCCAGGTCTTGCATATTCTGTGGCTCTCATTTATCACGATTAACGTTACTGCCAGCACGAATTTGTCGTAGACCACCTCTTGTTTTGTTCTATGGATGGTAACGTCAACTGGCAACGACAGCAAAGCATGTACCCCGTTACAAGAACAAATTATCGTTATGAAAGAGCACTTAAACGGAACGGAACGTAGAATATTCAAAAGTGGATGGTCAGCAAATACGATTTAACTATGCTTTTGGATCTCACGGCGCAAACAAATCTAATTTGTCCAGAGTTTTTCGTGCCCAAAGAGCAAGTTTCACCTGAGTATTACCATTACAAACGGACTAAGTAGCCACATCTAGTTTATTACTAAAACAGTAAAATGCAGTCCTAATGACATTGAGCCTGGTGGCAAACGACATACAAACCACCAAAATAATCCAGGCAGAACTGAAGCTGATCGCATTCAGGCCTAGATTGAGTTATTTATTCAGGAGACAAGAATTTCACGGAGCCGGTGCAGGTTTATTAATTACCAACAGGAGAGGGTTCGCAAACTAAAAATAAAGAATATCCACATGAAATCCCCGATTTTACTGTTTAACTTAATCTGAACCAGTATCGTTCAAAATAAGCAGACATTCATACTTACCAAATACCCTTCCT
Organism: Hiodon alosoides; assembly: GCA_025775065.1. Taxonomy (NCBI): domain Eukaryota; kingdom Metazoa; phylum Chordata; class Actinopteri; order Hiodontiformes; family Hiodontidae; genus Hiodon; species Hiodon alosoides. Next base: position 6,941 of record JAOYSI010011705.1, on the reverse strand, counting down.
TCCTTCCTACTTTCTCTTGCACTGAGGTGACCAAAGGGATATTCTGCTGGAGAGACGCCTAGTAAATTTTGCGTTCTAGAGTACGTGGTAGTATGGTATGAGACGCAGCTTAAAGACACAGCGCCCCATTTTAAAAATGATCCTGTTTCACCAACTGAATTACGTTTTAGAATTTTGAAACGTATCAATTTATTGACTATTTCTTCTGCCATAATACATCAAATGATAAATTCATAAACGTTGAAATGCCGGAAAAAAAATACATACATCAAATCGTACACTAGCACAATAGCCTACACACCTAAATGATGAAATACACACACAAAAAAAAAAAATCTAAATGTAAATCCCCATAGCAAGACTTTTGCATAGCAAGACTTTTTAGCGACGTTGAACTGCCAATAAATGACACTCTCTTTTAGCAATCACACTCTAATGATGTTAAATGTTTCGTGAAGGGTTCATTTCTAACACAATATTTGGTCTAATAAGTTTCTATATCTGATTAAAAATAGGCTGAAGACCTTGAGGATAGTAATGTATTACAAGTTGAACGACATTCTCAAGGACGTAGGTGTCAGAGCTCCCCTTTTAGAAATTATAAATGTTCTGGTCCATAAATGCCCATTTATAGCCGAATTTATTACTTCAATCTATTTGTTTCCCCATAGCCTGCTTATGTTCACGTGAATTGGTCCTTTCAAGTGTATTAGCTTCTAGTGTTACTAATGTGCTGGTCCTTAAATCTATTTTAATCAATATCCGTATTTCCTAGTACTATTTCAAGTTCGTGTTGATATGCACTTTCTAAGAATTCACGCACGTTTCAAATATTGTGGCACGCACATTACTGACATTACGGTAATGATTCAGCTAATGTTGGATATACATTGTTTACGTCCCTCTTAAACCCCCCATACGCTTCCATAAAACTACAACATGGTTAATATGTATAATTGTTCAGACAATAACTTGTCAACGTAATTAACCATCATGGATGTCCGGTTCAGTCTCACTAGATTAACATCAGCGAAGGCTAACATTAAACGTATATTGACAGGTTCCTCCGTTATCTAGCCATTGTTTATTACGAAATCATCGACATGGCTGTCTTTATTGCACTTCAATGCATTGTTTATGTGCTGTCAAGCGATGTTTCTGATGCGATACTTAGTTTCTTCCTCATTTAAAGTCGTAATTGTGCAATACGTCCGACCCTTTCAGGACTGTTCGGAAGGTTGGAGAGAATGGGATCGATTTTTAAATATTAATTCTTACTCTTTTTATGTTAGTACAAGCAATTGGGCGGGTGCCAGGTGCACAATTTAAAGAACTTGAATGGGGAGGTGCCAGGTTCAAAACTCTAACAACTTGATTGGGGAAGTGGGTGGCAAGTAAAACCAAATGTATGTCAGAATCTCATGACTAACAGTTTTGGCATAGATCATAGGGAATGACTGGAATACCCGTTTGAGGCAGCCCAAATACGGAAACCAGTGTGACAGCATTTTGTACATTTTGATGTAATTTTTTTTTTCTCAGTTCCCATTTCCGGTTATCCGTTTGTTATTATTAATATAGTGGTTGTGAAAGTAATAGGTCCTACTAGTAGTACTTATAGTATTAGTAGCAGTAGCAGCACTACATTATATGAGCACCGCGCCCTCTGCTGATAAAGTTGAGGGTAGCGAATCTACCGACATTGATTCGTTAATGTACACACAAAGTAATTACCCATGTTAAAAGTCTATAAAACTTGCAGCACCGCAGAACTCTTGTTGTATCTCAAACAAACTTCAGATAAAACAAAGGAGAACATTTTTTGCGCCAATGATCAACGTCCACATGGGCAATTTTACATTGTCCTTTACAGATTTATCTGTTAAATACATATGTAGAGAATATACGTAATTACGATTTAGACATTTAAATCAGGTTTTTATCAATCTTATATATTTAAAAATATTTTAACGGGGTTTCTGGGCCAGTCTCTATGTGTATGTTATCTGGGCAAATGGGGTATGCAGCTTTAAGAAGGAAACACTGAAACTGATCTGAGGGAAATGTCCAGTCTTGTGACCATCTAACTAATATTAGAATTTGTTTTGGTCCCTGGAGTTAGCAGTCAAAAGTTCAATTCTCTAGATTCTTCTTCGGGATCCCTATATATATCCCTATGCTGAATAACTGAATTCCCAATTTTCAAAATTTGGTGGGAGAAAATTATGAAAAATAATTTAAGAAAAATGTATTTTATTTACTGTATACATAAATTATTATCTTAAAACCTAACAACCCTCAAAATGTACATCTATCCTAAATAGTTTTAGCTCAACATTTTTTTGCTAATTGTATTTGTATTTTGGAACTTATTGTATTTTTTATCTTAAAAGTGAAGTATACAGCAACACATTGAACTACATTTAGGCTTCAAAGTCAACGTTTGGAATAAACAATCACATCTTTATACAGTTGATAAACAACAGACAATTAGCAGAACTTAATTATGATGAGAGGTGGGGATTATGCGGCAGTCTGGGGACCTAGCGACGGAGCGCCTTCTTTCTCTTGCTGCCGTCCCTGATCCTCTGTGTTCTATAAGTCTTCTTAGCCTGGACACGCTCCGTCTCCAGCACCTCTGTGTCGTCCAGCACTTCCAGGCTTGGGATCTGGCTTATTACGTACTGCCTGAGGGGAAGCCACGGCGACGCTTGTTAGAGCACCACAAGGCAACTACAAACAAAATGCAAAGGGCTGGGGCGATTTGCTCGTGTTTGAGGATTAAAGTCATCTCATTTCTGTATCCCACTCTTGTTATTCCACATCTAACAGAGCTAGGCACTGACTAATGCTTTGTCTAATAATATATTTAATGTGGCTTTGGAGAGATTTGACCCTGACACGGTGTATTCTTGGAAAAAACCAAACCTGTTAAATGCTCTTTTAATCAAACTATTAGCGGATAATATATTTTAAATTCACCTGTAATCAATGTATTGGTTCAGACTGCCACCATTGAAGTAGCTTGGCGCTGCCTCGTTGTTCATCATGCTGAGAATCCTGGGAGAGGAGAGAGAATGAATTAGGTTGGACTGCATGACCATAAAACACAGATTTGTCAGCTATACAGCCACATTTCAACCCTCACTTAATATTCGGGAATTTCTTGCGTATCTCCTCCACAAAGATGGGCAGGTTCCTGATCTTGTTTTTGTTGATCCAGACAGTGGTGATGCTGGGCATGTAGGGGAACTTGACATGGGAGCTGTAGTTGTTGCAGTCCAAGATGAGCGTGCTCAGCTTCTCCAGTTCTCCCAGGAGAGCTGGGCTCCGTTGTTGTCTTGATTAAGGAACATAGCAGAGCTGAAACATAGGTGGTAAGCCCCACTCCCATGTCTGACCAGGCCAGACACAAGTGCTGTGGAAAGATGTGAGAAGAAGAGTGATACAGCTGTCACCTGTACATTAACTGAGTTTTCGTGTGCAGCCTATAATGGTTAAACCATTAATTTCAGGTTCACCAAAGTCACCATACAAAAAAAGATTTTAACTAAAATCATATTGACCCCAACGTGAATGTCATTCAGCGGAAGCTTGAGCCATGAAACCTCAGACCAAAAACTTCACTCTTGATTTAAAACACAGACACCATAGGAAAAGAGCCCTCTTCTGTGCTTTGAGTGAGAGTGAGAGGGGTTCTGATAGACTCCATGCCCAGACTTAGCAGGGAGAGTACCTAAAGAGCAGAAATATCCAGCCTGCACCAGGTTCTGTGGAGACTGCTGTAACAGAGAATACTGTAACCGCGAGAATGTTGTAACATCGATGCAAGGTCACCACTGCAACAGTACCTGTATTAAAAACCTACTCTCTACAAAACGCGTCCCGCCTGACTTTTGAGCTACAATCCAACAGTGTCGTGGAAGGATACTCCTCCAACAGGTTATAGCTGAGGTCCAGCACCTCCAAGGTTTCCCGCTGCTCCAGGATGCAGTCATAGGGGATCTCCAGTAGCTCTTGGTAGGCGAAAGAAAGACGCCACAGTCGGAGCACCTGTGTGGGGTGGTTGGCTGTGGACGTAGGTGCCCCCGATTCCATGCTACGAGACACTGTCCTCTACACAGCGTGGTTCTCAGACAACAGCCCTCAATGGAACTGCCCAAACCACCAGGTAGCCCAGATGCATAGCAGGGTTGTCATTTGTCCAGCTACAATGAAAATGAAACAAAAAAGTGTAAAAGTTTATAATATCATCGATAATATATAATGTATAATAATATAGAATATATGAAATTTTCAGAAGCCTGAAGTCGGTTAAGTTTTTGCCTAAAAAAATGTAGGGTTATTTGGTTTGGCTCCATTTTTTATTCACTGTAATGGACAACAGACGGTCCAATTTATATTCGTCCTCCAGTAGTTAGTAATGAAACTGATGGATTGCTGGAGACTCAGAAGATTCAGGGCAACAAGAATATTTAGCATATTTTAGACTTACAGATTATTGGTTTATTTTGTTTTTTTCTCATTTAATTGAATAACTTCCCTTCTTGTATGCTTTTACACTATGTTTTTGTGTGTGTCATATTCAGGAAATTAAATTGAAAAAATAGAAACAGCAACAGTAACTGATCACTAATGTAAAATCGAAGGGCAACAGAACTGATGCTGTACATATCAATATTAGAATATATTTTCAACATATAAATGTGCTTTTTGTTGAATTTGGTATATTGGCTCCTGTAAGTCCTGTGATGGTGCCCCACCTGGCACTTTTAGGGGACAGCATGTGATTCAGGATCAGAGCAGAATGCCCTGTGACTTTCAATGAATTAGGTCAAGACCATATTTCAACATGTACCAGCATGAAACAGACCCAAGCGTAATCTCACTCATTTAAAAGAGAACATTTGTTTAATTACCAACTGTAGCACGGCAGCACAATATATGACACGAATTATATACAAAAATTAAATAGAAGATGACTGTTGACTGTTAACATAGCAAAGCAAAACCGTTAAGACAGGACAAATACATTCCCAAAGGTATATTAATGTAATCAGATTTTTACAAACACGTTCTTCAAAAGCATCTAAGTGTTACAAAAATATTTGTCTAAGTAAGCTTTGTGAAAAGTCTTTAAAGCTGAATAACATCCTTATGCATGATTCTATAATTGTTTAATGTTATATCCTAAATTGAACACATTTAAATATTATTAAATAAAATAACAAAAGGCAGAATAACATTTTTTTATATTCTCAGAATTACTCACATGTAGCAATCAGAGGGACGGCTGAACAGAGTAGATCAGGATGAATCGTCAGCAAACAGGCATCTACAGGGACACCCCATTCCTTATTAAACACAGTTACTACAAGGTGTGACAAATAAATCTATCCACTTTTAATTGTTCCCCGACTCGCCAGGTCTGAGAAGTGTTTGCTTTAAGCTGTTTATCAAGACTAGGGAACTGACTCCCAACAACGCCAAGCAGGACCATTCGCTGAACATGAAAAGAACTCTTTCATGGTGGAGTGCTGGATCACGAGATGTGGATAATCACATTGTCCATTAACTCCTTCCTCCAGCCTATGGGGCCTGTGGCTTCTGTTGAGTTGAAATACAACACCACCAGCTGCCTGGCTGACTGGTTGGGCTCTTTCTGTTCCCCTTATCACAGTACCTGGTAACTTCATGTAATTTGTATCATGCATCTATTAGTAGGGTTTATAGAATGACAATTTATTTAAAAAATTATGTAAGCAAGGAAATATATTCTAGCTTATAAAAAAAAATATTCTAACTGCATATGTAATTGTACAATATGCAAAAAAGAATACTAAGTCATACCAGAACAAGAGTGAGCAGGAATTTCCTTGCTTACGCCATCCTTGTGTGAAGAGATTTACCCAGAGTCTATGCAGCACACATTCCGTTTATCAACCAGCAGTGACTGGGACTGCACGCTTGGGCCCACTCCACACTTGAATCTTCTGAATATATCACCTCCCTCTCAGGGGGATTCACACTCCTTCACATAGTAACAAATTAGATTGGTCAATTACAAACCTTTTCCTCAGCGCCGATCACTTTGAATGACATATTGAGCTATCACCGTGGCGACACAGGAACAATGGAACATGGCTGGCCATGGAGGCCGATTTTATGAAGCTCCCAACAAACAGTTCTTTGCGGATGTTGCTTCCAAAGGCAGTTTTGTACGCGACAGAGAGTGTTACAGCAGAGGTATTTAAGCGCTGCAGGCTTCAACACTCGACGGTCCCATCCTGTGAGCCTGTGTGGCCTGCCACATCGCGGCTAAGATGCTCTGGCTCCCAGACGTCGCCACTTCAAAATAACAGCACTTACAGTTGACTGACGGCAGCTCTAGCAGGGCAGAAATTTGACAGACTACCTTATAGAAATGGGAGATCCTATGACGGTTCCATGTTGAAAGTCACTGTCTTCTTCAGTAAGGGCCATTTTACTGTCAATGTTTATCTATGGTGATTGCATAGCTGTGTGCTCTACTGTATACACCTGTCAGCAACGGGTGAGGCTGGATTAGCCGAATCCACTAATCCGAATAAGTGCCCACATACTTTTGGCCATGCTGTGTATCGATAACATCTTATTGTTTTCATTTAATAATCGTCTCTAAAATAGAACTTGCTAGTTACGACTCATGTACTTTACCAGAAGAAATGGCATATTTGGTGCTTATGTCACTATAAAACGTTTTCGTCTTATACGTAACAGTCCGAGAAAAAAAGATTATGTCAGGCAGCTCACGTAACACATGTTTTACAGTACCTAAAAAAAATCCCACCCCAAAAATTCCTAATAAGCTACGTAACGAAATTTGTCGGAGTTGCCGCCTTTTCGTTGGTAGTAGTGACTCAAGCCCCGCCCACTGATTTAAAGCTATAAAAACTGGCGCT
>JAOYSI010011695.1:26707-40425 GCA_025775065.1 Hiodon alosoides | reverse complement strand
AGACCCACCCTTACACAGTTACGGCTACGGCGCTCCACCACCTGACCCCCCCCCGCCCCCCCCACTCACACCTCCACCCCCACCCCCCGAGAGACCGCCGCAAGCAGATATCATTTCCAGGACTGTGGAAATACCATGCAGCGACCGATGAGGAAAGGGCAAAGGCTTGGACCACCAGCCTGCACAACTGTAAGGCCCAGCTGGAGGACAAAGATATTACCAAAGGGTAATGGCTTCTTGGGTGTTTTCCTCAGACTGACAGAAATGTTACACATATTTATAGGTAAGAAGGCACTGGAAAGGTTTTTTGCCAGGAAAAACATTCTGATCATAATACTAGGACATTAGGCAATCACACATCAGCCTTCTTAGTTATCGAAGAGAACAATGCAAGGCTTGGACAGTGAGCTGCAGTAATTTTAGCTACCCTGCTTTTACACTTTTGAAACGTTGAAGTTAATTTATTACATTTTTTATATTTTTTAAATGTCGAGACCATAGGTAATAGATAATACCCATCCCACAGTACTTTACAGTTGTGGTAAATGATAGATAGCTGTGTCTGCAGGGGCAGAGGCTGAGCTGGTACTATATAATGGGTCCATGGAATGCCTCTCTTGACTGCCTGGGTTGATGCCAGTCTATATGCCACGCCAGCGTAGCGCCTCAACCCGAAATCCCATCATCGTTTTCACATTGTAAGCCGCCCATTTTTCTCAACTGGCCCTTAAAAAGTCACTGTGGCAGGGCGTCTGATCGGTCAAACGGGCTGGAGGTGGGGTAAAAGTACGTGTCATTTCTTTCTATTCAGTGGGAATAGCGTATCACAGCTGAGTCCTAGCTCATTGCAGAGCAGCTCGATGCAGATGTTTGACTGACGCGACACTGGGCTCCTGGGCTTGGCACAGGCACACATTTGCATGATTACCACAGTGCCTTATAAAAATAAAACTCTGTTTTCTCTACCCATGCAGTGCCAAAATGAACAACGGCTGGCACTTTCGCCCTGCTGTGTTTAATGTGTAGACAAGACTAATTGTCTAAAACTTAATTACGGTTGCCATAATTACTAGGAAGAGTTCAGTGTTGGGGTAGATTTCACTCCTAGAATGTTCATACTTTAAGACTCTCCTAATTACCCAAGCGTTCCACAGATGCCAGCATTAGCTATATAGAGGTCTCATTGGTTGTTTGTTTGGTCAGCTGGGCATAAAAATCTATAGACCCACATGCCCTTAATCAGATAGGTACGTCACCATCTAGTCTAGTATCGCCTTATCACTCAGGCCAACTGGCAGCTGGAATGTGGCCCGAAATGGCATTGATGGGGACTTGGGACCCAGAGATAAAGTGTTTGGCTTGGACTGGTTTCAGGGGTTAATGCAACAAATCTCATACTGGGTCAAGCGGATCAGGGATGACTGGGGATAGGTGAGTTTACCAAGGTTTATCTCGATGAAATATGATTCTTTCTGCTGGCTTCTATTGCCCATGTTTGCCCATGTTAAATATTGCACATATCTAGTGTCTTTGGCTGAGAGCCTCAAAAAGGTCATTTATTTGACACAGTTCTGTAAGCATGCGAGGCGCAGGCTGTATGGGTCACCCCATTAATGATGGTGCTAGGGAGCCTGGGCACTGAACACTTCCCATTCACAGCGCAGCCGAGCCAAGGACGGCAGGGGCCGCAGAGGACTGACCCCCAGGGAACCTGCACAGGGCTTAGCTTGCCTCTGGGACCCCGTTGTGGCCCTGGGGGAGGGAGGGGGATTCACTGCAGGCAGGCCTCCAACAGCAAAGGCCTGCTGTGACCTGCTCGTTCCGGCCCCATGCTGCAGCCCATTGGCCAAGGACCCGTCTGCCGGCAAGCCTATTCTGTGCGCTATCTGGGACCACCTCCAGGATCAGGCACACGCGGCACCATTGACATTTTTTGGCGCCTGCTCTGCTGGAATTCTGCCCCAGGCTGAGCCAAGAGTGGCCTTTGGACCAGAGTTAAGAGCTCCGCTTGCCTGACGAAGCAGTTTTTAGCCCCGCTGCTTGGCCTCTGCCGCGCACACAGCCTCCTTTCCCCTCCCCTCGTGGAGCCTGCTCTGCCTGGGACCAAATGATAACAAGCAATTTTTTAATTTCCAATTGTGCTAATAAATCGCGGCTCATCGCTATGAATCCTACCACCACACATGTGGAGGAGGTAAGACTTGTCTCTGCCAATCCCATCTCCGCACCTCAGCTGCACAGCTGGCACAAGAGGATCAGTGCCAATTGGTGGAGAGATGCATCCCTAATTAAGTTCCTGGAACTTAATCAGACAGGAGACGCCGGTTAATGTCGAGCCGAGAGAAGCCAAGCTGATTTACAACCAGTCCCACTGTGTTCTCCCTGTCACAGTTGGCAAATGACATGAGCTGGACATGAACCTGCAAAATCGAGCTCACAGGGCTTAGTCTGCACATGTGCAAACACCTTCGGATGCTCCAGCTGTGGATATCTTGACATCGCCTGAAAAGGCACCAGGCTCGACAGATCCAGGCCCGACAGTGCGTGGCGGCCTGGATCTGGTCTCAAGCTTTGTATGTGCACACAGACCATAAAGATCAGAACCGAAGTTCCACTATGATCAACCAGGCCCATTGATGGATTTGACCATTCATTCTAAACCGATTAAGGGTGAGAATGAGTAGTAGCTGCAATGCAAGGCCACAGAACCACAGCCCCCCGCCAAACATCCATAGACAATTTATTCAGCTGCAGCCAGACAGTGCCCAGACAGGCTGCAGTAAAAAAAGCTACTGGAAAAGACAAACCCGCTGAAACCCTGCATTTGCGTCTTTTCACAACACACCCTGACATGTGCATCATGCCCCCTCAGCGTTTTCTCCCACTTACTTTCCTTCCAGTCAGCGTTGGCTTTTTTCGGCACAGATTTGGTGTTTGAGTCACAGATTAACTCCATGAGATGCTTTCCTAATTTAACCTTGATCTGATGCACTGTTTTCTTTACTGTAAACCTTCTCGTCAAAGTTTATTGACCTTTTGTAGATTAAAAAGAAAAGAAAAAAGTTCATCTGCTGTACCTAATGTAGAGCAGTATTGCTGTGGTATTGCTGTAATCAATGTTTCATAAAGACATTATGATTTATTCCTCATTCATTCTGAACTCAAAACAAACCAGTAAGTTATTGGCATCATTCACCTTTTACATCTATATACCTATATCTTTTACCTATAAATTCATCATTCATCATTTACATCTATAAATTTAAAGGTGTAAAACAAAAATTTGGGAGGGATTTCTGTCTGGAAACAGGTAAAGTACTGAAACATATGAAAACACATAATACACCACAACATCATATTTCCTTATCCTGCCCCTCAATAGCCAATCCATGTTTTTTCTATTTCTTTTCTTGTGGAATATAAAATGAAGAGTCTATCATCAGCGAGTAATCGGCTTACACGCTTCAAAGGGACGTGCCACAGGAAGGAAATTAATCATTCTAATTAGAAATTCACTGTTTAAGTGGTCAATTGATGTGCACATCGAAATCTATATGATCCTAGGTTTCCCGGCTGGTCGTCTCGGTTTTGGCCTCAGTGGCGAAGGGGAAATCTGAGAATGATCAAAACCTTTCATTACAGTTGTGCTGCAATCTGAAGACCCCCCTTGGGGCAGTAAACCTCATTCTGGAGCTGGTCATTTTGACTGTTATTTCAATCTCTGGCACGGTCTGTTCACGAGCGATCATTGTGATAAAGCTAGGGTCCGCTGGTCAGAGCTCACACACAGCTGATACAAAGCCCAGCTGCTCACATGCCTCGGTTCAAGAGGACAAGCCGAGGTCTAATGAAAGTGTGTCATTGTGGAGAGCGTGGGTTCCGCTCCCGGCCAATGGCGGGGCCCTTATCCAGCATCGGAGCCTGCCGGGGTCTCCTGCTTGCCCCGCGGATCCTATGTAGAAATAGGGTTAATCGTGACGGCAATGAGGCTGGTGCTGTTTCTGAAAGCACAAAAAAGGAACAGTTACAAAAACTTTCCTTCCGATTTCCTTCATTTCAGGATGATGTTAATGGCAGGTGTCATACAGGCGTGCAGCTGCAGTCGCAGCACTGATGTTGAACTGAACCGAATGAATTGCTCAATAAAATGGGATTAAAAATGACTAATTTTATGTTTTGCATTGCTTCACAACGAATAAATTCGAGCAAGCTGTGGTGGATGGCCACAAAACAAGTGTTCACAAAAACACAAGCAAAGGACCAAGTCACAGGTCTCAGCACTGAAGTTGGCCTACTTTTCGATAGAGAATTCAGCTCCCTACAATTTCTGACCACACCCACAGTACTGCACTCCAAGTGATACTGTACTACACCTACAGCAATAGAGAGTCCCTCTTTCAGTGATACTGAACCGCACTTCCAGCACTTGAGAATCCTACTTTCAGTGATATTGTACCAGAGATGCGGCACTGGAGGAAATTACTTCCAGTAACACTGTACCAGTAACCCAAGGTGATGCCTTTAATTTAAACTCAAAGAAAAAAGAATGAATATTTCAAAACTGGAACCAAGTGATCCAAGTATGTAAGAAAGTATCAAATAAAATAGTTCATTTGACTTTATACTGTCTTTCTGGTATAGGGCTTTGTGGCAATCTTGATTACTGTGTACAACGGCACGAATGCAGTAAGGTGTCAAAGAGCACATGATTTTTAAGAGGATCTGTGCACAGCAGGTGCTGTTGGTTGTTGTACCTGAAGGGAATAACATGAGGTTTCTTAAAGCTATTTAGTTGAATCCAGAGAGCGTTAGCTTGCAGTGAAAGGACGTACACTCTTCCCTATAAATGCCCTGTTAATCATAAGACTTTGTTTTTACTTCTCGATCAGACGTGAAAGAGGAAGTTTCAACCACTTCCCAATATAGTCAGCAGCATTCTGCTGATTTAGGCATGGGCTGCGTCTTTCTCACAAAACGTTTCCATCAAAAATCCACCACAGTTCAGATAAAATTTTGCAAAATCTGCTCGGGAGTGGACTTGGACTTAATATAAGCTAACCTATAAGCAAATACTTGGTATTGGCATAGTTCTAGAAACCTGGTTGCACTATATATAATTGAAAACTGAATAATGATAATATTGTATATACTTATGGTTACACATAGGTGCAAACATTCGGTACCTGCATGCACGTTTGTGTGTATGTTTCACTCCCAATCCTGTTTGCAAATTGCCCACGGAACTTCACAGTTGTTGGTAATCCATGATTTCTCAAAATGTTGTTTACACGCCGGTGCTTGGCTTTGACAGGGTTATGGACCTCAATATTTCTTTAGTCATCAGAGCTAATGCCTGTGCTTGGGACATAACTCAACAACCTGTGAGTCTGTGGTCTCCGCCCTGTGTCGACTAGTTCCTCATGGAGAACAGGGCTCTCTCTTTTTGTTTGTGTGTGCGTGTGCGTGTGTGTGTGTTTTCTGTGTGCCTGTGGGTGTGTGTGTGTTCGTCCGTTTGTGTGTGCGCGTTTGTGTGTGTGCACGAGTGTGCGTGTGTGCATGTGTGTGTGTGTTTGTGTGTGCGTGTGTGTGTGTTTTCTGTGTGCCTGTGGGTGTGTGTGTGTGTGTGTTCGTCCGTTTGTGTGTGTGCGTTTGTGTGTGTGCACGAGTGTGCGTGTGTGCATGTGTGCGTGTGTGTGTGTGTTGGTGTGTGTGTGTGTGTGTGTGTGTGTGTGTGTGTGTGTGCGTGCCAGCATGGGTGTGTATCTACAGTTAAAAAAGACACAAAACTTGCAAAAATTATGCACGGTGGCCATTTCAATTAGCAAACAGCCTGTTTATGTTATCTGGAATGGCACAAACGTTCTACCTGAAGCAATGTAAATGTTACAAGGGCACTGGAGAGACAGTCCAAACCCTTTAAAGCAATAATATAAGTATGATCTCAGATGTTTGGAGGAATTTTCCTGGAATGCAAATACCATTCCTTTTTATTTTTTTTAATAACAACTAATATACAGTGGTTGGCATATAATTATGAACTGCATATTTTACAGCTTTGCTAAAAAACAAAAACAAATTGCAGGTCATAGTCTTTTATATATTATTGGTTTATATTACAACCACTGCAATGTACAACCAGTGCTATTGTGTCTTAAAATAAACAAATAAATTGTGATAAAAATAACCCAGTAAAAAATGCATATTCATGTAATATAATCTGAAAAGTAAATAATCTGATTTAATATCTTGTGGGTGTCATTTTCAATAAAAAGCATATTTTCACTCCCACACATACACAAGCAATAAACAGTGAGCCAAACTGAAATTCCCAGTAATTATATTGTCAAAACAACATGATATATATAGTCCCTATAGTGCTGGAGTTTCTGTCTAATGAAAGGTAATGCTGCCAATGAGGTGATTGGTGGAAGAGAATTTTAAAGTACCTGATATACCCTGTAGTTTCTCTATGTGATTCAAATGGCAATAGTTTTGGCAAAGTTTTTGAGGTCCCAGCCCTAGTGTCACTAAGAGGATGGAACGTTTTCAGGTCACTTGAGCACATTTTGTTTTTATTAGTTAACTTAAAAGTCCTAAATTAATTTAATTATAATGTCAACTTCTGAACCTAGATCTTTGTCTCTAAAGGTTCAAAAAACAAAAAAAGCTACAAAAAAGAAAACCAGTGATTAATGCTCACATGTAAGTAAACACCCATCGTTAGTTTCCTCGATACAATTTTCCTTACGCGCATTTGAAAATCCTTCTCTTGTTTGTGCTTTCCTTCTGAATATGAAAACTTTTGTAAACAAAAGACGGCTGCTTTGGAGAAACGGACATAAATGCACAGCTTAAATGCGCACTAATTCTGCAGGATGCTTCCCCTTTCTCATTCATCTTGGCTTGCCTGCCCATAGCCATTGTGAAATTCTCCATGCGAGGCATGGAACATTGGCCTCTGCAGGGTTCCTTCTCATGTGGCGTTATTCAACCGAAAAGTAGTTGCTACTGAAGGAGAAACACCAGTGGTCATTTCCTTCGAGGTCCATGGATTTCTGTTTGGTCACGTGAACGTGTGAACGCGGGGGCGGTAGAAGGAGAGGTGCAAACACAGCTCTTCCTTTTACCCCAGCACAATACGAAGAAGGAAGGGGGTGGGCAACACTTTTCAGACATATCCTTCCCTATACCCCTGCACAATACAGTAACTGTGGCACCCTAAATGGCAAAATGACTGAAATGTTGAACGGGTTTGGGGGTTTCCATAGTGTGCATGTGCCTGTGACAGGAGCATGCAAAGTTATCAGTAAAAGGTAATACGGTCTGGTTGTTTGTAAAAGTTAGTTTAACACCAGGCTGAGTTACTTTCTCACTGTGATAACGGACGGTATGTTGTGAGAATGCACTATATGCTGCGCTTTCCAGCATGATCAATGCCCCCGGCCACCACAGCATGAAAGAGGAAACACAACTCTGGGAATCGTTCTTGGAGAACCGGGCCTCAAGCCCAAAGCCAAAACACAAACAAATATTATCGAGTTTTACATCCTGGCAGCATATAACAACCGCGGGACAACAAGGAAGTAGATGGAAGGCTCGCAAAATTATTTGGTTCATCATCTGTTTGGGCTTGTGTTGTATTGTTCCGTCTGTTCAACCAAAGAATCTGAGTAAAAGCCAGAGCAGTTTCTGCAGAACGAGGGGTTGCCATTGCAGCAGGGATAAATTATGGGTTTTGGGAGAGATTCGGAAGGGAACTCCAGCCCTTGCCTTGGGACTGACAACGGACACTCCACCATCTGGTGTGCTGCGCATATCAACTACAGAAAGAGGGTGACTGGGCCCAGGAGCTGACAGGGTCGGGACACATTGCCACGGATGGATATCAGAAATACCCCACAAAACGTTAGATTGAATCTGCAAAGACCTCTGATCTAAAGTTAAACAAGCACTTGACGCTTGCGAACACTGACTGCATGTGTAAAATAATATGAACCTGTGGTAAAGGCTTTCTCCATACAACGTTGCACCTAGGAAAACTGTACCCTGAGTTTTGAAATCACAACGTGTTGCGGATGTCCACATTTTGTGATTTTGAAACGGGGCAGCAGGCAGTTATTGATGTTTGTGGTGAGGAGGTTCTGCAAACCTTGGTCACAGTTTACTGGACGCACAGGGATTATTGACACATCCGTTTCAAAGGAGTACATGCTGTCACGAATTGTGGTGTTTATAAACACCCTGATTTCAATTCACTAAATGGTTTTATCCTGAAACATCATACAAGGACTGGTATAGATAGGATGGTTTACTGTTTATAAATGAATTTATACCAGCATATAATGAGGGTTGTTAGAACAATCATCACAATATTCACGAACATAAGTTAAAATAATGTATAATATAATATATAATAGTTGTCCATCTGTAATTGTTATCAATTTGCTAAACCATTGAAGCATACGACAAAACGAGCAGAATAAGATTTCAGCTTTCCCAGTCCCTTCGTCTTCAGGTGTGGGTCCAGTCTGTACTGTTCTCTAAAAGCAAAATTAGTATTGATTTTTGCAGGTATTGTCAGGTGAAGCCTTATATTGCTTGAACATTAATCAAGTCAGGAGAACCAGGAGAACCAGAAGAAAGCGACTTTGATAATATTGAAACTCAGAGATCGAAAAACTAAAAGCAGCAGCATAATGTTGTGAGTAAATTCAATATTTACGCAATGGGAATTTGATGATCAAAGATAAACGGAATCAAAACAATATATTGTTGACGACATATTAAAAAGTGCTGGTTGTTCTCTTTAAGTCTTTTAAACATTATTTTTTTTAAAGAAGATCGAAGTTCAAAACATTTTACTTTCTAAAATACTGAGCTCAACTAAGTTGATTTGGGGCGTTAATTGCATACATTTCTATTGTATCTTATATTCAGCTATTAGCTATCTTTTAATAATGCAATGGTGCTATATTCTGAGAATGGATATCATACCTAATGTAGTGTAAGCAGTTTTCTCTGCTCTGCTCTGAGTGCAGTGTGGTGGAAAACCCCATGCCAGTCTAGATAAGAAGCATGCTATTCATTTAAATTCTGGATCACAGTCAAATTGGTCGCAACATTCTGAATTTGGATCAAATCAATTGGATCTCACGCAACTGCACTGGCTAGCCGTAATACAGACTGAATTATGATTTCCTAAAAACAGCTTTTGATTCTTGCAGAAAGAAGGAAAATGTTGTTGCACTGGGACAAGCCAAGTTCCAGTATTAAAGAGAGCAGTTGCTGCATGCTGTGTCAAATGGTGAACGGACAGAACAGATACCAAAGTGATTAATGATGATCTGAAATCATTCGTTCTGATGGTATACTAAAATCTTTTATGGTGACAAAAATGCAATCTGACGGAAGTGCGTGGCTTGCTGTGATGATTATTTGCTTTTCACTCAATACTGCATTACATCATGGGGTTTTACTGTACCTCCACTCAAATCCCATCCCAGCATAAATGAGGACATAATGCTCTTAAGGCTGCCCATGGTCAGTCATTCTCGTGGGGACCTCTGCTAACTCTACAATGTGCATTTGAAGGAAAAATGTCTGCCATTGGCCATTGTGAGGGCTTGAACCAGGGGGCCAATGTCTGGGGATTGATTGGGCCGGTCAAACCACTTGCTGTACATCAGCTTCTCTTGAACGTCATTCCTGTTTTTTCTCTTGATGGCAACAATGCCCCCGCCAGCTGCAAAATTACAGCAATAATAAAACGGGATTGCTAATGCTCGTTAAGGAAAAGGAAAACATTTGATCCCTTGCCCAAGTCCCCCTGGGCGGATTTTGCTGCGCTGCCCGAGTAGACTTGTCTGTGTTCCTGAGCAGTTTGTTCACTCTGCTCCGGACAAGGGTTGCTGAAAAGGCTGACTCACAGGTTAAAGACCCAGAATCTGTGATGTAGCACTCAGCAACTTGTGAGAGCAACCCGAGCCCCAGATCATGGCTGCTGGTTGAACGCTTGAACGGCAACACACTGGTAACCGTTGAGAGGGTGAAGCTCTGACATGGAACATATCAGTGTTCTCGGCTGCACTTTTCTGCAATAGCTACTGAAAGTGGTGCTCAGCAGAAGAGAGAAAATCTAAAACAAAAAAGGCAACGAAATGTACCGAAACCCCAGGGGCTTTAACAAGTGGCAACTGTCAGTCTGTTGAATACAGAGAACAGAGGAAAAGAGAGGCGATTTCCCTTAAGCTGAGCCCCTTGTGCCAACCAGACGACAAGTCCCTGGGGCGGAGCCACTGGCATAACAAGCAAGGCTGTGGTGGGATTCAGAGTCTATCTAATGGCTTACAGAACCCAAATGTTTTGGCTCTCCTTTTAGCCTTCCGCCTGCAGAAAAATAAGAAATACTGTCACGAAAACTTCCAGTAGTTTGACGTGCTTCCCGCCAGGAGAGCCTGGTAGGAGAGGAGATCGTTGTCTCCAAGCATCGTTAAAGCTACTAATAAATAACAGTCGATAAATAACAGCTAAACTTGGAGCTGCACCGGCCATGTCAGTTATCCAGAGATGGGGCAGAGTGGGGATGTGAGAAGCCAGGCAGGAGAGGTGGGTGTTGAGAAGGGTGTAGCAGAGATGCAGCAGAGAGCAAGTTGCATGGCATTCTGAGAGGCTGCGGTGCCAGTTCAGCCCATGGTTCGAATGGGAGACATTGTATACCCGTACCACAGTGTGGGTGGACCTGGCTGATGCAAGGGTGGAGACAATAGGGGGGGTACATAGGGGGGGGGGGGTTGCTAGTCACCGAAGCGGGTTTCCAGGTCTGAGTGACGAATTTGAATGGTACCTGTCATTATAATACTTTACGTTGGTTTAATGTAGGCAATCAATCTTTTTTATATATAGGCCTTTTTATATGTTTGCATTTTAACAATAAAAAAATGTACTGAACCTATTTCCTTTTCAGCTTAACGAGCTTGCGAGTGAGTAAAGCTATCTCTCTGTGAGAGAGTAAACATTTGTGGGGGCGACAGGCTTATATTGTACAACGTTGCATTAGGGCCTGTTCCTTATTTTTGAGGTCACGAGGAGGCAACCCCAAAAACAGCACAAGTACAGGTAAAAAGAAAAGTAACATTTTGCAGCCAAACCTGTTGTGGTTCTCCAGCCATCTCTCCTGCCTTCCCTTGGAAGCTGCGCCCAGTCAAGTGATCGATAGGAGCACCTGCCTTTGGTGTGTACGCAGTCCACAACCCTCTCCACTGCCACTCATGCGGGAACGAAGGGAGCAGCTCATCCATACTTTGTTTCTGCAATTTCTATTGTAAACGCACGAGAAGCAGAACGGGACCTTTACTGACGCTATGTGCTTGTTACATGCGCCCCACTACCTAAGACAATGTGGCTACAACCATAGTATAAAATATACTTTTATTTCCAATTAATAGACACATAATTCACTAGCGCCAAAGTCGTTCAACACGAATACCAGCTAATCTGCCCAGGATATTGATAGAATTGTTGCAGCCCTCCCCTCTTCTTCTTGAGCCAAAGTACAATGAAGAGCATGCCAGTAGGGAAACACCATCCTGCGTGTTTTCTGGTTACAACATGCTTCAGCCAGCATAGTGTCAATAGATGGTCCTTAGTTGAAGGATTGAGAAATTCTCCGGGGCTTCGTGACCGTTTGCCAGGCGTGGAGAGTTTATGCAGTTTGCCAGTGGATTGTGGGATGCCGTACACCTGAGAACCTGGAAGGGTTGGGCTGAGCAAGAGAAGCCAAGCTCTCTCCATTCATTTACCTGGCATCTTGTTGTAGGGCCCTGTCTAAATGCAGAAGGGGGCTAGTTTTACCTCATTGGTCTCAGGGTGGACTTTTTTGTCAGAGAGGTGGCAGAATGTCTCGCTAAATGTCAGCTTGGATGACAAATAATGGCACCTGACTGTTCGATTTCAGTCTAGACGCAGAATGGATGAGAGAGAAGTAGAGAGAGTGGCATCCAGCTGACGTTACATCAGCAACACTGTGACAGAAAGTCACACGAAAGGAAACGCAGGTCCCATGGCGTGTGGGATTTGAGGAACAGCTTGTCTATTGAGGAAGATCGGTAAGTGACCCTGACCCTACTCTATTTTGTTTATTTCCTTAGTGATCGCACTAGTGATTTCCCTTGCTACTAAGCTTTCTAAAACCCGATGGCCGTGCCAACAGAATTGCCAACAGAGGGAAGGCGAAATGGCTCGCACGCTGACATGACTTGAATTCCCGATGAACGAGACAACAGCCAGGCAGCACCGGGTGTTCAGTTTCATGCTGATCCGTGTTCTCTTTTCATTTATCATATGGCTGCTATCTGTGTGGAAATGTCACCAGCTTCTTTATTACCATGAGCGAAAGGAGATTAGAAGTTGAGCAGGCCAGTGCTTATCAAACTGTTTGTCTGACAGCCTTTGGGAGAGGGTTGACTTTTTATACGGTGGATGCCTCCCTCCACTTTCTGCGTGAAGCACATCGGGTTGTCCCAACAGTGAGGCCCTGTTGGGCCTTTCTCCACCATGCATGGAAAAAGTCCAGCCGTAATAACTTAGCACCACTTCCCCAACCTCACTGTGTCGATGGTCAATCCTTTGCTCCATGGAAAATATATACACCCCCAACCGCCCCCCGAGCTGAAAAAAAAACAAAACACATTGCTTAATGTATAAACCCTGGCGATCAATATCGGGACATCTGAGGACAAGCCAGATATTGTGAAGACTTCCATGGCAAAGTGCGTTCTTTCCAAACAGTGACAGGCTCAGTAAACGAGGAAAGGAAACAAAGAAAATAAAACATAAGGGATCATTGGCTGGCAGTCAAAGTGAATACGCAATGCATCTTTAACTGTGTTTTCAGTTTAGGTCCATGCTGCAAGAGTGTGGTGGGGCAGTAAAAGGTCTAGAACCAGATATAGGATTAGGGAATGAATTTCCCACACGCCATTAGTTTGGTCGCTTAAGGGGAGTGAGCTTTTTTTGGCACACCATGTGTGGAATTAATAAATAACACTGAGCTAATTGAACCCAAGACATGGAGTGACACTGCGAAAATAAGAGGAAAGAATGTATTAAACCCCAATTGGCGGCATGCCAGCAACAAAGAAGAGGAAGCAGAAAAGAAGCCCCTCATGCTTTTTTGTTGATGATATCCAGACAGGCAGATAGAATAGGCTACATAGTTGGGCCGCCTTCAAAACCCCCCAAAAAGATATTACCATTTAACATATTTGGGGGAGGCTATGCAATAGCAGTTTTGTAATTTTGAATATAGTGTAACGCGATTCAGTGCGCTTGTGGTCACAGAAGGCACTGATGCAAGTGATTCACACCACTGTGTTCTCCACATGCTGAGAACAGGAAGGCCCTTGCTGAAGAAGTGCTGCTTTCAGGAATGATCTCCGGAAATATGAAGAGAAGAAAGGGGCGGGAGAAGACGAAGTGAAACCAGAAAGCCTTCTTCCTCTCTTCTTTATTCCTTGTCTTGACCATGGACACCCGAAAAAAGACCACAAAAAGGATTTCAAAGTTGTTGCGTTAGGCTGTTCTCCATTTGTGAAGGCTTCACTCGACCATGTCAAACCAATATTTCTTCAGGAAAACAGATAGACAGAGAAACACACACACACAAACACACACACACACACACAAAAACACACACTTTATGTGTTTCCAGGAAAAAAAAT
>JAOYSI010011695.1:0-19958 GCA_025775065.1 Hiodon alosoides | reverse complement strand
AGAACAAATCATGTGACCTTTATTTGGATGTTGCCAATGTGATAACTGGAAACTTTCAACTCAGGCAATTTAACTCAGATAGTTTTCAACACAAATGATTTCAGTTGCCTGAAGTGATCAATGTGTCAAGATAGCATTGTCTCCTTGTATCTTGGCCCTGCTTTGTTTTATATGATTTATATGTATATGATTGGCTCTCTCCTGATCAATTGATTCTTAATCACAGCAAGGTACATGTTTTTAATTAGAAGAGAGATTACAATTATTACAATGTAAATATTTGTAAAAAAGCCTTTTTAAATTAATTCAAGTTAAAGGTTAACCTAAGTCTGCCGTCCTATTGTTTATTCTAGACATGAATTGAAAGCACAAGGCTCCTGCAGTGAATGGATTTCTTTGTGTCTCTGCAATCTCTAAGACAATACAGTGTGTCACTTTATATCTGAGAAAACTAAACAATAACCACAACAATAGTACAACTTATACAAAGCACTGGCCTAAACACTGGGTGGCTTTTTCTCCATTTTCAGCAATATGACATTTCTGTGGCTGTCAAGATGCATCGTACAAATTCATTGATTGCATTTTTAGGTTATTAAAATGGTGGTTAACAATACTGTATTAATATTGGGGCCTATCCACAAAATCACATTCTGGTCAGTGGTAAGTATCCAATAGAGAGAAGCAATGCTGTTACCAGGGTTCACTGGAGAAAGTGCGCCCTGCAGTCAGACCACTAGTGCACCTACATACCCACACGCACACGCACACGCACGTTCACACACACGCACACACACACACAGACAGGAGAGAGAGAAAGAGAGAGAGAGAGAGAGAGAGGGAAAGAGAGAAACACTGCATACTTGAATACTCAGTCCAGTCATCCAGACTTTCAGGGTAATACCACGCACATCCCAGTGATAAAATAAAGCTTTTAAACTATTTTTTTTGTCAACTTTACTTTCTGTGCATGTAATTAATTACAGTTATTACTTTAATTTATTCCAATTCGAACATTCCAATATTTCCCGCCTTCAGACGAGACGCCAACAGTATAACGCCTTTTTTCAGCTGGAATCAAGCTTCTCAGAAAGCCAAGCCTTAATCTCCCCTGTGTCTCCATCTGATGCCAATCATTTCTTAGAAGACCAGGGTTAGCTAGAAGTGGTACGTCTTTCTGCATGTGACCTTATGGACCCCAGTGCCTTCCTCCTGTGACTATTGTAATCGTTCAGACCTCCCAGGTGGAATATTAACACATAAGGGCTTTTTTCCCCCCTTCAGGTGCATGCATGGCCTCTGCCCTTCTCAACACAATCAATTCATGGAATTTTGTTTCAGTTTGCCGTGTCGAGCTGGAGCAGGAATAACTGGCAGTCTATTGTTTCAGATGTGGTGCACTACAACCCTAATTATTGTTAAGTCCGCCAAGTAGTTTTAAAATTCTGTGGTAAGGTTACAAGAATTCAATGAACAATAGCCTGAAGTTATTCTGGAAGGCAGGAAGTAGACGCACGTTTTGCATCTTCACTTGGTGCAGATGGTGGGCAGATATCAGATGGGTAAATGGATCAATATAGCAATGACAGCAGTAGCCGTTGGATAATCTTTGTTCTTTGCAAAAGGTAAAACCTAATCAAACGCATGCATATTCTTCTTTTACACCATCGGGTGACCATGAACCTGACTTTTTTTTTTCTTTACGTAATGAAAGTGTTTGCTATAACTTTGACTGGGATACACTTACTTTGAGAAATTCTGCAGAAAAAATTGTAGGAATGCAAGACCAGGAAAACCCATGAAAGAAAACCTATGGGTAAGCAGGGCATTACAATTCCAAAGACTGCATTTACACACAGCAAACATCATAGAAGTGGCTTTTATAAAAATAAAGAATTGGTTGCAAAATATCAAGATGTGTTTATTTGTCAAATTGTAAAACTATAATCAGCTTTTAATTTCTTTTTGGGGGAAAAATGTTCCATGTAGGACACTGTAGTACAGAGCAATCAGACCACCACTGTTATTTTTCATTTCCGCAGCTGACTGAAGAATAAAAGCACCCTTTTAGGGAAAAACCTCGATGAACAGCTTTGCAGATTATTAAAATGAACCAAACTCAACCAAAGCCACCTAAAACAGACTTCCCAGCCCACCACTGCCTTCCCGTTAGAAACTCGTTTAATCATTGGCACCTGAATGTGATCTCGTTAAGGAAACCACACTCAGGCGCTTCAATTGGTCTGTGGCTGTGGGCGTGGCCCCAGAGGCTGCATGCCACAGGCTCATACCAAAGATACATAACATAAAGGTAAACTATGTGCAACCATATTAAAGATCAGTATCAGTATGCTAATATCCTCCTGTTATAGTGTGTGTCATGCAGATCCCGTTCACATCACAACAATTGAGCTGATTTTTTTTACCGAGGTGGTCGCCTTGGCTACCTCAAAGGACGTTGCGCGCCTTAGTAATGCCGTGTCAGTAGTAATGCAAGGCAAAAAACTGAATTTGCTACAAGGTGATAGCTATTCAGTGACTCTGAGTTCCCATCGTAAAGCTCGTTCTTTCAGAGTTCCTCTGCAGGGTAATGTGGCTTCTCCCTGTTTGCCGAGCAAATCGCCACGCCTTCGTTATACTTTTTCCCCGTTTTAAAGACGCCTTGCTTTTTTCCTCCGCTACCCGGTCAAGCAGCTCTTGTGTGTTTGTGATTCCCAGCTGCATATCATATTTGTATTACTGTTAGCAGTCAGACCAACAAAAAAATCATATATCTTATAGCAAAAGCCATTTGTAGCCATCACTCAATCATGAGTGACTTTTAACAGCTGACCTTTGCCCTCTAGCTGGTGCAGTGACCCCGGCTGAAGGTCATTGATAATATTTTCTGGCTCTTTGGTAAACATACTCTGCCAAGAGGGTCAATCATTATCCAGGCAGATTAGCACAAGCCATAACTAAGCAGACGCCCTTTTTTTTCTGCCTGCATACCTGGATACTGTCTTGCTGAAGCAATTCGAATCTGCAAAGCCACCAAGCACCCAGAGAACTGCACGTGGAAACTAGGCCCAACACAAGAGATACAAGCTAGTAATGTTACTCCCAGAAGGTGATTGGGTTTGTTTCCAAATTTCACGTGGCTGTACCGGTGAAGACGAACTTATGTGGCACACAGGAACCCTCCAGAGACGGAGACAGAGAAGGAGACGGAGACAGAGGCTCTTCATTGATTCAAATGATATTAGTCTCTGAGTTTTGTCTTTTACATTCTGAAGTTAATGGGAAAACAGCAGCCCTAACCCTAACTCATAATGGGATTGGTTTTGCTTGTGTTAATACAGCATAAAAAACCTGCAGCAGGCTACACCAAAAATCATTTCCCACAGAGTGCTTGGATCCTGGTTAATTATTAAAGCATTTTCCAGCTTCTGCAAACGTTCCCATTCAAAATCAGCCACGTCCCGTGTGTACCCTTCCTCATCTCGACGACCCTTGGATTTAGAGAATAAAGACTATTCGGTTTCCATGGATACATCTACTGGTAGACATTAAGTTTGGGCATGTTAGGAGTCAAAGGTCTATTTAAAATGAGTGCGGAGACTCCATCAGACAAAGCTATATGGAATGAAATACCACGTTTGTTTAACGTTTGTTTAAGATTTGTCATTGCTTCTGATTGTTACACGTACACATGTAGCGTATTTTGAAATCTAAGTAGAATAGTTAACAATGGGGATAAAGAAACGTTTTAAGCATGTTTAAGATTTCCGCCATATCCACTGTGTACCTGTTGTAAGTCCATCGAAGTCCACTGAAAATAGCATTTCCATGAAACAATCCAACAGCTACGTTGATTAAGATACCAGTTACGCTGAGAAGCACAACCCTCCCTTCCCTCTGGGCTGCTGCACATGGTGTTCAGTCCTACAGTATCATTTTCACACCACTTTACAGAGGGCCTCAAACCGAGCCACTCACACCGAACATGTTAGCCAATGCTAGTTCTGGTATCGTACGTTGTAATTAACAATTTTGCAGCCACGCGGTCAGGGAACAGACAGGCTGCGCACTCCATCCCTGTGTGCCGGGAACATTACATTTGGTGTCCAGTAGTGTTTCTAATGTGTAATGACACGGCCTGTGGCCCTGGAGGGCTATGCGGTATATTTATCACATTTAGGGGACAGATGACAGGCAGCTGGGTTTTTACCGTAGCTGGGACAGACGGAGAAGCGAGCGTGTGGTGGGTCCTGGAAAGCAGGGGTGACCGACAGCGTCCCGCAGGGAATGGGGACACAGGCAGTGTTTAACTGGGTCGGGATGTGGTGTGGATTGGCCTTGTGGCCAGGATGCTGTCAAAGGCACTCTGGAGGAAAGCTATCTTTTTGGTGTAGCCACATTATTTGTGTACTGTGTGTTTCTGTGTTTATGAGTGTGTGCGTATGTTTGCTATGGTCGCAGCAAACTGTTTGTGCATGTGTGTGAGCGTGTGAGGGAGGTACGCCAGCGTGTTTGTGCATGTGCAAGTGTGTGTAAGAGTTTGTCCTGGGCTTTAACAGAGACGATGAAAAACAACAGAACCAATTATGGCGGTCAATGGCAAAAATTGTGTTAGAATCCACTTTTGATTTATTCTGGGGAAGAACATTTTTTCCATTTAATAATTTCTACTTTCTTCAAAGTATGCAACAATTAACCACACAAGAAAATGTACAGATCCTTACACAATCTCAGCTCTTTTCCATTCCCTTAGCTACTGTGATACACAATAAAAAATCTGCAGATAAAAAAAGATTTCTGACCCTAATTTTCTCAGATCTGTAGGCCTAGTACGACGATGCACAGCAAATAAATCCAAAAGGCCTCTGCTTAATTTCACTCTGATCCGCCCTGCTGAAGGTGAACTGTTTACAAGAAACCGTGCTAATCTCATCATAACCCAAGATTCTTTCATGTCATCGTGGAATAGAATTCAAGCTGCCCACTTCCCATTTTCGGTTGAAAGCAAAGATGCTAACAAGGAAAGCACTAGGGCCAGGGTTAGAGAGCGAACGAAAAAGGCATATAGCATGCCTTGCTCTGCCTTTCCAAAACCGTCCCCAATACGAGAAGTTTTCGCCCCAGGCCCCGTCTTCGTCAGAATTCGAATCAAACAATTTACTAAACACTTAAACGCTGCCTTCTGGGTAAAGTGAGATGAAGACATACGACAGCTCTGCTCATTCACGGTCGAGACAACAACCCTGTCACGCGAACGTTGACAGACTGTAGACCAAAGGGCCTTCAGTATCTCCATCCCTCTTGGTTCTGCTCCTCAGAACCCTGGCGAGAAGCTAACTTCCTCAGGGGAGTGAAAAAGGAGCCAAAGCCGGACCATGGTCCTTTCTGCCATCGTGTCATTTGACTTCTGTGGTCGTCAGAAAGCTGAGGGTTGACCACCCTGAGCACGTACTTCTCCCCTGCCATTATTTTGGAAATTGAAGGACGAGATGATTGAGGGAATCATTTAATTATGAATTGAAGCGCCATGCATTTCACACCTGACTATGTGAATAGCCTCCTCTGAAATGCAGGCATAGAGTTTGTGAAAAATAATGACTAATGATAAATTCAGTTAAGTCTGACTCAGCTGACGTTTTGGAAGCCGCATGTGTTTGTTATCTTTGAGACCAAGGCATGTGAAAAGGTCAAGAGAAGAGCAGGAAAGGGCATCGTATTCATCCTTTTTTCAAACTGCTTCCACTGAAGCCACCTTCAAACCGGGGTTGGCTCTGCTGACTCAAGTTTGCAGGGTGCTAATACCACTCGCACCAATGCACGACCACAACATTCACCGTGGGTGGAGTTTTAGATTCACACGCACTGCCAGGAGTGGAGTACATAAACATCGTCCCGAATTAAACACTTGAAGGAGGACTGAGGAACGCCCCATGCCTGCCATCAGCTGTTTTCGGTTCCCTTTTCCGGGCGATGTCCCTTACGCAGTGTCGACAGTTGGTGTGGGCTCTCCATGGTGAGTCAGGCCACACCTACCTGTTACTGGAAGACAATAACAACTCTTCCTTTCAGGAACTGCAGGGTCAAGGGTGGTGTGGATATCCAGAGATTGGCCAATGAGGGGACCCCCATGAAAAAAAAAAACATATTGCAATATTTCACAGTTCTCTTTGTTCTAAGGGTAAATTTAGCCACTAGATCTTGGTAGTGAAAATGATTTGCTAAGAGGAATAATGAAGAAAGAGTTTTCATCATTCATTGAAGACCGAGAGATATTGATTCAGTTTTTTGGTCTGAGTGACTGAAATGAGCACTTCATTAAACAGAAAAGCTTAACAAAAAAAACAAAAACAAAAAAAAAACACACAAATATTTTACTGCATGTAGTGGGGCAAAAAAACCATGCTTTGTTAGTTATTGTTGATTGTTGTGATGTCGAAGTCAGGAGTACATTAGGCACAAAAAACCAACCTGAATTTCCGTTTTCTCTTCCAGTTAATCTTATCTGAATTCTCATAGGCAGTATAATGTTATGCCCCTGGCTTTTGCAGACTTGTCTCCATTCACATACGCTCTGAAATAGTATTAAACTAGTTTTTCTCCACGATAAATACGTTGGTAATCCAGGATGATCTTAAATTGCATGAGTTGACTGGTATCTTGTTGTTCTCTTTAAAAGTACACATAGCATTGGTCTTCCTTAAATTTATTATGAAATTAGTATTGATATAACAGAAATTACTAGTAACATTATATTTGTGCGTAGCAATTGTGCTGTGTATGCAGCTAAATATTGAAAGGTGTAATTCAGGATATTAAATGGTTCAACATCAGTGTTGCTAACTACAGAATCTACACAGGCTATAGTGACTCAGTTTCTAACCTAAGATCAATTAAAAAAACTTCCCTTCTTTGTATTAAAGGGGTCATCACGTTTTATCTTGTAATTCATTTCCTTAGGACATTATGTACTGTGGTATACAACTACCAATGATGTCGATGTGGTAAGTTAGGTAAACTGATAAAATATTACACGTACGCAAAAGGACGGACTGAGAGAGAGAGAAAAGATCGTCTGAACGCTCTGTTGGGGCTGATTGACAGGAAGAAAGGGGAAACTAACCAGAAGACACGTGGAGGGCCGTCCTGCTGGGAAGTGAAGCACTGAAATTACACGAAGAGGAAAACCACAGACCTGGAGAGGCCAGCGCACGTGGGACACGCCAATCATCGCTGTGTCCAGTGCTGACTTCCTTAAGCAGGACACAAGAATGCGTTGGCTATCTGGGGATTCTGATCAGTAATGAGACGGCGGGAAGCGCAGCACACACAAACCCTAACAACTGGAGGTACGTAAGCGAGCACAGTGGTGTGCAGAAAGAGCAGGGGCACCATTGGGTGTTCAAACAAGCTCAACAGATGACATGCTTAAACTGAGCAGCATACAACGATGTTATTAGCATCAGTAACGTAATCACATGGTCTTACTCAGGACGACTTGCAAAAACAGAACGGACAAGTTTGTCCAGAGTAACAAATATCGGGTTACTTTCTCCTTGCTGTTTCCACACCCCTCCCAACCCAGATTACGGAGAGAGGTAAGGGTTATTTTTTGTGACATGCGAATGACAATTTGCAGTCCCCAAAACTGTAAACCTCATCAATGTAACTAAAATAACCTCACATTCACAAAACTGCTTGAAAATCCCTGTCACATGGTGCTCTGAGTCGGAAGTCGAAAGGCCGAATATTGCAAACCCTTGCACAGCCATATGTGCTAAGGGGTCAACTCCACTTCACCCTAACTTTCGGAAATGTAATAATAGTTGGAATTGCACAATGTCTGCACAAAACCCGTATTGCCTCAGCTCCAGTACAGGATGAGGGGGTACAGTAGATTATAGCAGAATCCTTCCTGGTGACAGTCCGTATGAACAGGGCTTTTCAATTCTGTGACGTCATAAAAACCACAGCATGCTGTCCGTAATCTTTTCTCTCGCAAAGCACTCAGCTATTATACCAGTGCTACTGAAAGGCTCTCTCAACCCACCTTGGCCATGGAAAACATAACTGCCACATAAAAAAACACTTGTAAAATGAGAAGTGCTGCACTAATCAAAAATTATTATTGTTATTATTCTTCAAACAGATTGTGTTGTTTGTTTGTTGTTAGTTTATTACATATTATGACACATACAAAAAAATCGACCAGCAGCGATGCATGCATTCAAAGATGAATGCATGAACGTAAGTGTTTGAGCATGAAACACAAATAACAAGGTGCCATGACTCAACAATACGATAATGTGACTTAAAAGGAATAAACCATATTGTGCCAAAGATCGATGCTGCTAATTATAATGCTTCACACTGCTCTTATTCTCATCCAAAATGCCACAAGACAGTCGCAGTGCAACACAGACTACAGACTGGAGGGTTACTTCAGAGCAGCTTGGCCCATTATCGGTAATTGCACCAATTATACAGGACAACAGAAACGAGGGGAAAATAAGGTAACCATGAGCTAATGGCTGATGGGGCTCTGCCTACAATAATAAGAAAATGATGACAGATTATTTCAGGTCTCTGTTGCGTGTGGGCTCCGGGGCACCCGGCCGAAAGCATGCACAAGCCACCGTGCCTTGAAGCCATTTTTGTGGTCATGTAGCTGTGAAGAGCGAAACCAGGTAAATGCAAGGTTACTGGTCACAGCGTACTGAGGCAGCGCAGTCCTTACCACAACACTGCAGCGTGACAAGCAGCGTGGTCAGATTGACACGATCCACAGTAATGTTCGTTAGTTGTATGGAAACGGCTCCATAATGCATGTTCCATAGATCCATGTTCATGAGAGACTCTAATCTTTTATTAGTACAAGAGCATTATAGGGAAGATGGTATCGCCTTGACAAAAAGGATAAGTCATTAAAACATCCAAAACGGCTATTACTGAAATTTTGGATGGCTTATTAAAGTCGTTAAACAATCCATTCTCGAATAAACTTGGGGGGTTTTGAGGAGTTCCATCAGAAACAGGGGAAATAAAATATACATTTTACATCGTCTCAGACTGTATTGGTGCGAGCGAACACCTGTGCAAATACAGTCAAATCCGCTCACACTGTGGGGGTGAGAGAGTTTCAGAGTCTGAAAGAAAAAGACCAAGGCCTGTCCGCCCGGGGAGGAATATCATCTGAGATGCGTGTGGCTGGCACATTACAATCTCTGATCACAGCCACACCGACCGTCCCTTCTAAACGAGGTGGGAGAAACTTGTACTCAAAAAGTGGGCGTCATCCTGGAGATGACATCGAAACCGCCGGAGTTACCACTTCTGCTCTGTGGGCCAGGAGGCGGCGATTCGTTACGGCCAGATCACGACTATCTGCGAGCTGCAGGACACAAAAGCGACCACAGGGGCGGATGCACAGAGGATTCCACTGCCACTTTATCAGTCCCCCCCACCACCTCCACCCTGGCCCCACCGACACCCACTGATCCGGGAGATAAGGGCACTTTCAGGCCTCTGTTCTTCTCTGTACCCTAAACCTGTTTATTCCACCGCCCCTGTTCATGTCATATCACCATCGAGACCCCTTTTCATTGTCCTGGCTTTGTTTTTTCTTCTGCTATAGATAACGTTCATTAAACGTATTCAATAAAATTTACTTATAATGCACATTAGTAACATTCTATATGGGGATTGGACTGAAGAGGAAGTTGAAGTGGTCAAAACCCCTCTTACAGTGCATTAAATGCAGTGTATAAGGCTGTGCAAGATGCTATGCTATCTCTTCAAACGATATTGTGACATGCACTTGGCTGGCCCGTGCTGCCACAAGGGCAGCTGCTGCAGATCTGCTGCAGATCGGAGGCCACTGTTTCAGCAGCCAGACTTGAAGCAGCTCTTGCTGTGCCCTGCTGGTGCGCATGGCTAGGCAAGCATCTGACCCCCCCTCCCCCTGTCTCTCACTGTCGTAAATTCCTGTATGCATCCTCTCCCACAAAACAGCGTATCAATTTCACTTCTTTATTAACGGCTGGAATTACAATGGACATTGGACATGGTTCAGATTTTTTGAGATGTGAAAAAATGAATTGTGTTGCAAGTCGGTGTGATCTTTCAACTGGCAAGCAATGTGAGGGAGACGAATCGCAGACATAAAACTTTTTGTTGCCGTTTTTCTGACTTTTCCTCCTTTTGGTCAGATTAGAGAGGACAGAGTCTGGACTTCAGAGTGTATCAAAGATCACGCTGGACGTATTATACATTGATTGCAAAAAGTTACAGCCCTGAAGCTTAAGAAGAGTAGTCTGGATGCTGAGCTGGGGGGTTGAGAAAGATTGAGTGTCGTACTTAAAAGCACGCGCCCTTGGTTACTGAAGACCTAAACAAACCGAGGAGAGATGCAGATAATCCCGTCAGAATGGTCAGCCTCCGTAAGGGGCTTGGGTCATTGTCCAACCGCCAAAATGCTGCAGTGTGGCCAGTTCCAGGCAAGATTTGTCAAGGCTGTAGCTACCCTCACAGAAGAGGGCTCCCGGTAGACTCATATTAAAGTACCATTTTTTGGAGAACAGATTAGGCATATTTTGATTGCGTACAGCAATCTGTGCCCATCTAACAAGTGCCAGTTCCCCTGCATTCAACTTGGTAGCCTGGGCAGGATTTTAAGTGTGCTTAAAAAGGGAGGATGGTTCTGGATTGAGCCCTCCATTGGTGGTCACACTCACAGGGAAAGCGGTGAGCGGGGGTGGGGGGGCCCTCTGGGAGTGTTTTACACCGAACACAGCGACTTGGGAACAATTGCAGGGGAACTGCGGTCAACTGGCAATCCAAAAACTGCAAGCTGTTGGTCTGGGTTGGAGGTCTTAGGAGTCGTAACACATCTTGCCAACATCACTTCCATCAAACCCGTGCACTGTTTCGCTCTGAGACTAAATAACTTCACGCTTCCTCTTCAATTAAATGCTTCCAGTAACAGTCCCGCAACATTTACTGAAACAGACTTTCTCAGAGCGCGTTCATGAGATCGACTGCCAGAGCAGGAGAGTGGGTTCCTCAGCATATGTAAATAAAGGGGTTGAACGACCACAGACCCTCGGAGAGTTTTAGTGGCACCACCAGGCCGTGCCAGACCAACACTTTTGACCATAACGCCCTGCCACACAAGACTTCCTGCAACGCTCACAGTCAGTTCACAGGAGACCCCGTGGGAACGGAGGACAGCTGGAAAACCCCAGCGTCAGGATACTCAACGGGTTTGTTTATCACCAATCATGGATATTTTGAAGACTTTCAAAAATAAACTTAGAAAGTAACCTACTGTATGAAACGCCCTTACCCAGGATCTGTAGTGTGGACAGAAACCAGAATATTTATACTGAGCACAAACACAGACAGCAATGTCACCATTGTCTAAATGGTTTGTTGTCCATTATTCCTAACAACAGCAATTCGTGTGCAGGAGCCCTTTCTCTGATCTGCGCCGTGGACCAATGGTTTCTTGCAATCATGGAGTTTTTCCTTCATCAGGAAGCCTGAAAAAAGGAGAAAGTTCATAATCTGTGTGTATTGACATGGAATATCATCATTAAAAGGAAAAAATAACGGGGGTTCCTGCTAAATGCTTTTTATAGCGACATGGCAAACACGGTCTTTAGCCATTCCCCGCTCTTCTTCACACTTGTACATCGTACATTATGATTCTTTATGTTAGATACAATAATAATGATAAAGTAATAAACCCTGGTCAAGTGCTGAAGAAAAATTAAAAACTGAATTTAATTTTGAGAAGGGAACTCCAAAGGGTTGTTCTACATGTGAATGTTAGTTATAAAAGATAATAATAATAATAATAATAATAATAATAATAATAATAATAATAATAATAACAATAATAATAATAACAATAATAAGATTTTGGGTGTCAAAAAAGTTTAATGATAATGGTTTCATCATGTTTAATCATAAAATAGCGCAGTAGCAGAACTAACCCCAAGGGTCTGAAAAAAAAACCAAAATCTGTAGAGCTCAAAACAGAACATTTTTGTTGGAAAGGGCATGTGGAATTCTCTGTTGATCACATTCCTCTAATCCCAAAACTCACTACGACTGGCATTTTCATGAGTTTCAACAGATCAGGTTAAACAGAAACATTCATGTCCCATTTAGTACAACCGCATTTTTTCAAAGCATAGTGAAGAACAAGCAAACGCGAAACTTTCTGAGAACGGATGAGCACGAAAGCGTTGTAAAAAGCAGGAACCTTGTTACGTGTTAACTTTAATACACTACTTTCTGTTTTATAATAAAAGCTACGAACAAGCCTGTAAGGACATGACAACTGCACAGAAAACATGAAGATCACAGAAACTTTGCAATCTTAGGGGCGGAGCAGGGTCAGCTAAATAATGTCTGCTGCAAGCCCACAATTCACCACTTGGAGCTCCTCTGTAAATGAGTTAAAACTGAAGACTTTCTCGAGAGAATAGACAAGGCATGTTATCAGGACCTCATCACAGTGGAAAAGCGGACGAATCACATGGCTGAATCGAGGCCTTGAAATCAGAATGTCTCCTCTTTGTTTTCAGCAGCGCACGAAACACTGTTATTGACTTTCAAAAAGCCCCTGAGAATGCCCCTTGATATGCAACCTTAGCTAAGGAGCAAACACATAATAAACATCTTGCGTGATGAGGATAACTAAATGCAATGCTCTAATAAGTCAAAGGTTTCAAACACTTTAAAACAACCTAAGCACTGAAATTCATTGTAATGTAATGTAGGTTGGACACCAAACCAATCTACAATGTGAGGAGTATTGCATTTGGAAAATGAAATGCTGGTCCACTGATTTGCTTCTGCCGCCGGCTCTGTGAAGAGCATTGCGTTTGCTACACTGCTAAAAAAAAACAAAAAAAGAAATGCTGAATCTTCATAATTGCTTCCAGAAGATGTAAAAAAAAAGTTAAACAGTCCTCATGCTGAAAAAAAGAATATACACTACCAATTAATCATATGACTAAAAACAATCTTTTTTTCTTTTACTTGTTTGTTCCTATATTTTTGAGGAGAGTGGGGCTAGGAGAGGTCACTAAACTATTCCAGAGTCCTCCAAGCTTTCCAAACACACCAAAGATACTTCCTGACAGCACTGAGAAGCTAGTAACTGGAACACATCCGCTGACTGATAGTCCAAATTAACTATCATCTAAGAGAGCAGGCTATTGTTCGGATACGCTGCCAGTTTCTGCAGGCTGACAATTCAATAGGAAGACAGAGACCTTTTGAGTCCAGGTCCAAGTCTCTTGACTGCGGAGAGTTGAGGAAATCAGCAGAGCCGTATCTGCCAAGCAAGTGCTCACAGAATATACGTGCCTATGGTGCACATTTCATTATAGGGCCTTTGATGTGAAGGAACACACATGCATTTTGCAAATGCGTGCAAATTGGAAAACTTTAGATATTCATCAAACTGGACAACTGTTCATTGTGTGATTATTTTAAGAAGTATGAAAACGAGGTATTCACTGCCTCGCTCAGCTTTGATTCAGATGAGAAACTTGGCAACCTGTTTACATTCCACTTGAAAAGCTGCCGGCCTGATTTCTTGAGCGACAGCCTTTAGTGTTTTTGATGCATAGGCATTAGTTAGAAGATCGATTTATTCTAGACTCAATAACATTGTGCACTTAATTTGGTCTGTTTATCACTGTTCATTTTTCATAACCAAATTCCAAGCACTTTTTTTTTATTTAAACCAATTTCCAAAAAGATAACAGGGGTTACTGTTCAACAGTGACAAAGAGCATCCCCTGCCAACTTAATCCACCAAACCAATAACACTCATTCAGTTTGGATTCCCGGTCACAGATGGCAAACTACATGATCCAGATTCAAACCATAAAATCGGAATCGTTGTGCTCATTCTGCGCCTTTCCCAAAAGAGCCTGAATTTTTAAGCACTTTTGGATTAGATACTGCAACGTATACTACCAATGTAAGATAGGAAGGGCGTGTACCAAACCTCTGACGTTACAGGTCCTGGACTGCCCACACGGTAGCCGAGCCCATTTGATGGAAATGGTTGTTCCAAACCTTCATCAGAAACACCTCTGACAATCTCTCATCTCTCATCTCTCCAGAAGCAAGCTGCTGTAGTGACAGTATTCACATCCTAGTCTTACAACGGAGGGCACGATATCTCGTCGTGTCAAATTCTTTCCCATGAATAACAGGGCTTTGTTTGGATTGTACCTTAAGTACATGGGCAGATTTTCCTATTTGAAATCAAACAAAGCCCATTTTAGAGTAAACCGCGAGACACTCTAATGCTCTGACCGCAGTTTGAACCGTCTTTGTGATTTCTAATTTAGTTTCTCTTTCTAGTACATACTACGTGAGGCCATACATGGTTGTAATCCGCAAAGATTCACATGTAAGTTCTCAGGTCTTCTCTGGAATATCTGAAAGAACTGGAAGTTTGTAAGGATTTTCATTTTAATAATATTATCTATTCACTAAGCATTCTCTAAATCAGAGCAATTTTGCCTACAGTTGATAATGTTTTTATTTTTGATCTGCTGTATATCTACAGAAAAAACTCAGATTTCATTGTACTGAGTACGAGTACAAACAATGGCAGGCTCACAGCAGGAAATGTAAATGGGAATAATAAGACATCATTTAAGACACAATTCAATCTTCTCTTAACAATTCAATCTATTAACTATCCAAAACAAACAATTTAACCCAATGCAGTGCATCTTTATCCCAGTAAAGCATTACACGAGTTGCAAAATTTCCTTCAACAGCGCTTCTGTGGAGTGCTAGTTGCAACACAAGATTATGAAGTGATTGAAGAAAAGTGGCTTTTGATTTATCTGTATTTATTTCAAAGGTGTGAGGGAGCGAGCGAAGAGCGTTTGGTCTGCGGGGCGTTGTCTGACGCCCCATGCCTGAAGTTGGCTCGCAGCGAGGCGCGCAGTGCCCCGGCAACTCAGCTGGAAGACCGGGTCCACAAGCGCCTCATCGCGCCGCGCCGCGCCTTCGTGATGAGGCAGGATGAGCCACGGGAAGGCAGGAGGGAGGTCTGATAACTGGCAGAGCGGAGCAGAGCAGTTTCACAGATAACGGCGAGGGCAGTGTTTATGCGCGCCGCAAGCGCGTGAGTGAAGGGGGAGGACTGCGTTGTGGTGCACAAACCGCAGCGGGGGTGGGGGCCACCTCAGGCAGGGTTATGTAAGAGCGCGCAGCCAGGAGCCCCTATGAGGTGATTTTGCCAAAAAGAGGAAGCAACGTCTGTTTATCTGACTGCTTCTCTGGGTCCACACTTCCTGTGGCCAGGCCACGGCTCTGCGGTCACAGTGCACCTATCGGGAGAGCAACGCGCACGCTGCTGAAAGGGGAAACACGAATGACCATTTATTATAAAACCTTGCCTCTGGAGCTCCTTATCTGGGGATTTAATTAGAGTGCCGGCAGATTGAATAACAAGAGCATAACGCCGTCTCCACCTGACAATCTGACTTCCCATCTGGGTCTCTCTCTCTCTCTCTCTCTCTCTCTCTCTCTCTCTCTCTCTCTCTCTCTCTCTCTCTCTCTCTCTCTCTCTCATTCTTACCTAGAGAAGAGGCGCCTAACTGCAGCAATGTGCTGAACAAAAGGCCTAGTTTCAGTTTCTCTATTTTTAGTTTTCCCCAAAATTGAACTCAAAAAACAGTTTAACTTCTTAAATGTAACTATTGGTTTCATCTGTACGTACTACTTTGTCGAATAAATTCGCTGCTATGGTGCATTAAATATAGGATAATGTGGGTGTTTAAAACAAAAGGTTACAATCTTGTTTTGAATTAAACAAAACAGTTCAATTCAATTCAAAAGTTAAAGTCTGCACTTGAAATTCAACCTTTGACCTTCCGCCTTCTTAATGCCACCTACATTCTGACTGTAAGGCATTTGCAAGACGACTTTGAGTAAGTCACTTGGCAGAGTGCAACACTTTCAGTTGCTCCGTGTTGCGGAACTTTCCGACGGGAGCCCGAGGAAGGTGAAAAAGTTTGTTTCTGCAGTGGGAGGAGGTTGTGATTTTCTGATTGAAGAGGAGGGGAGGGGCAACAGGGGGTTAAACTGGCGTCTTTTGACAGCCTAGGTGGCTTCAGCGTTGAAATGGTTCTTCTCTGCGGTCCACCAAGCACATTTACTGCCCCCAGGAAAGTGCACGTTTATGTTAGTCAAGTGCAATGAAACGCTTTAGACAGTAGGCTTTGAGTCTCCTCTGTCTCCTCAAAGTATGCTGTGGAATAACAACGCTGAATCAGTAGCAAGCAAACATGGAAGGTAAAGGCTAAATATGCGGACTATTTTCCTCATCCTAAGTGTTTTGCAAAACTAACTGATGACAAAGTCGTGCCTCAATGAATTGATTGTATTTTATCAGTTATCGTCAGTTACTACTTTAAGGCCTTTTTAAAAATTCCACTCTAAAATGAACGATGGTGATGTTTATGACATCATTTAAAACCTACAGAACAGTAATTTTATTAAACTGATTTTGTGTTTAACTTTAGGGAAACGTCGTGGTTAAAATTGTGGAAAATGTATCCTCACTTTCTTAAATCTACAGAATTCACCATATAAAAGCTTTGGCTCCAAAACAGCCTACACATATCGAAGGCTACAGATGGCATCTTTTTTAAGAACGATTTTCTGGGATATGTTTTCTGGCTGCCACCCCAGGAGACGACCCTGGTGACTGCTTTGTGGTGGTGCATGCTGTCCACGGGCAGCGCCTTCCTAGACACCGCTGTCACAGTTGCTTTGGACCTGTGCCTGCTTCCAGCTGTCACTGCGGCCCGGTTTGTCTCATCTTGCTCAAGGCGCCCAGTCCTGCGAACACCCCCCGGAGATCAGCATAACGCAGACGCAAAAACCGCACCATTATCTTATCTGTCTGGGTTGATACAAAACACGTTTGATACGTGTGTTTTTGTTGCAAGTGGGAGATCATGGGCTGAGTTCTGGGCTGTGTATTTTAACTCTGATGTAATT
Organism: Hiodon alosoides; assembly: GCA_025775065.1. Taxonomy (NCBI): domain Eukaryota; kingdom Metazoa; phylum Chordata; class Actinopteri; order Hiodontiformes; family Hiodontidae; genus Hiodon; species Hiodon alosoides. The sequence continues at coordinate 2,909 of JAOYSI010011695.1, read as the reverse complement.
TTCACATTTGATTGCTAAAATATATATTTATAAAATGCAATATACACAGTACTGTCATCCATTTCCCCATAGCATATAGAGTATATGAGAATAATGATTCTGTCATTTAATGATCACTTTATGAAATAGACTTATCATTGATATAAGTATGTAAGGGGTCTAAAGTATAGTCTTCAGCAGGATTTTTGTTAGTTATTTAAGATTGCTATGCCAGATATGTTTCAAATATCGTTTTTAAAAAACAGATTTTGCCATGAAAGTAATTGGAGTTCCATTATTGTTTATTTGTATGCATATTAAGGAAAATGAATTCTAATAGGTTTGAGAGTGAAGAATTAGTCAAATTAATAAATTTAGATGATAACATTTTTTCATATGATGATGTACAACAACGTCCAGTAAGGTGTTTTTATAGGAATCATTATAACGGCATTTGTTGTGTGCCTACTTGTGAAGAAACCTTCAGAACCATCAGTGATGTCCTATGAAATGAAAATAGTTTGGCATTTTATTTTAAGGTTGCTGTTAGGTCTGTCGCAGAAATGAGGAAGTAGGAGGTGTGAGACAAAGTGGGATGTGAACTGGGACGCGACATCCCCCCGGGAGAGGATGAAGAGCAACACAGTCACACACACTCACCCAAAACTCACTGGCCTCTTTTTTAACATCGGATTTCAAACCCTCATGTCAGATGTTTCTGTGAGGGTATGCTATGTCCTGGCAGCAGCAAACAGGAAGACACCCCTCCAAAAACCAGAAAGAAGAAAAATTGGAACTGCTTGGAGGTACTCTTTAAAACATCTGCCGTTTCCTGTTTCAGAATGATAAATTTTCCACATGATTGCGATCTTTCCCCTTGTTTGGAGACGCGGCCTTTCTCTGGTCGGCGCGCAAACGCACATCGCCACACTTGAGGGATCCCTCGGTGTGTGCCAAGTCTCACCCAGGACACGCAGAAAAATCCACATTTCAACGACAGCTCTGGGAGGGATGTTCTCAAGATTACTCCACGGCAATGCAATGCGCTCGGAACACTGCTAATGCAGACAGGGAAAAGTTACCGTCCGTGGCTGTTTTTAACAGAGACACAGAGATAAGAATTGTCAGAGTCAAACGAAAATAACAACATGTTGTGCAGTCAAATAATCTGTCCCACTTGACCCTTTAAGGTTAACTCATGCTTTTTTTTTGTGTGATAGCCACTGCTTGCACTGGCTGTCGACAGAAATGTAGTTAAATGTCAGTGCTACCAAATCCAATAAGAACCAGATCTGAAGCCAAAACATTCATCCCGTCAGACCAGAATTTCTGTTGTCAGAGATATCTGTTGTCAGAAATATTTACATTCATTGTTTGTCATGGGTTGCTATCCCTTAGCCAACACTATTCCACGTGCTGACATGAGATCAGACATGGTATGGTTTGTGCTGAAATGAGATCAGACATGGTATGGTTTGTCCTGACATGAGATCAGACATGGGATGGTTTGTGCTGACATGAGATCAGGCATGGTATGATTTGTGCTGACATGAGATCAGACATGGTATGATTTGTGCAGATAACTGGATGCATTGTTTACTTAAAGCACAGTGACACCTATCAGATGCTTATCGAAAGACAATACATTTTTCGCTATTGTGTAGAGACAGCAGTGAGAACCCCCAGTCATCCTCTGCTTATGGGGGTTTTCTCTGTTGCAGGGCCAAAATCTTGCCTTGCCCCAAACTACGATTTTCCTCCTTCTCAGGAAACTCTCATTGGCATGAACCTCTAGCCATTACCAGTGCCGACACATGTCTATGTAAAAGCACATGCAAGCTATACTCATACTCCTTGCATACACACCTAGCCTCCTATGGAGACACTTGCAGACAGTGCCCGTGAACCAATCGTATCAACGCAATCGGGTTATTTACAGGGCTCACAGGAGTTGATGGGCGATGATGTTGGCTACATCCCCTGAAACATCTTTCACCTCTGCATGATTTTCACCCGTTACATGTGACAAGCAGAATGCCTTGCCAAAGTTCTGTTCTTCTCATGCACCTCAGTAACCTAATGACCACTTTTGATGACTAGCCTTTTCCAGGAATGGTATCTGTGCACTATCAGGCCTGAGGTAGACCTTGGGCATGCGCAGTACATCGACGTTTGAGCGATGTTTCCCAAGCAGTATGCTTTACTGAAACTGTCAGAAAGAGCTTGTCCCATCTTAACCTTTCAAAATTCAATGTGATTTCAGTAACTATTCCAAGTTTCCAAATTTGGATTGTATGAATATCAGGAAACTTATCTTAAGGCAGTTTTATCTATGCCATCCTTGAATATATTGAATCTGTAGGTGTTTATCTTAGACTGGATCCAGACTGCATATTTTTTGATGCAGCAAAACTTATACCTTATACCAAATGAATATACATTTTTTCAGGAGTTGCTGTTCTTTTATTCGCACAAAATAAATTTGTAATTTTGTAAATTTAAACCTGGTTTGCCATTGGACCAGGCATCCTCCTCAGAAAGTATTCTAACACTCAGTGATACACCTGCAATTCAACCATTATGTCAGTAATCACATTTCATTACCTAAAGTGGATCTCCACCACTGACAGGAGGGGGACAGTGATCACATTTCATTACCTAAAGGGGATCTCCACCACTGACAGGAGGGGGACAGTGATCACATTTCATTACCTAAAGGGGATCTCCACCACTGACAGGAGGGGGGCAGTGATCACTTTAAAGGGGATCACCACAACTGACAGGAGAGGGGCAGTAATTACATTTTAATATGTAAAGGGGATCACCACTACTGACAGGAGGGGGACAGTGATCACATTTTAATATGTAAAGGGGATCACCACTACTGACTGGAGAGGGGCAGTAATTACATTTTAATATGTAAAGGGGAT